>KQ479191.1:0-18259 GCA_000331835.2 Trichoderma hamatum GD12 | reverse complement strand
CCCCCCCAAAACAATTTCCTTCTCCGCTCTATTTTTGCGCATCCATGTGCTTGATACGAATCTCTACCGCCCTCCTGTGAGCCTCAAGCTCCTCAACCTTGGCCAGCTGCATGACTGCCGAACCCACGTTTCGCAAACCTTCAGCAGTGAGGTTGGAGCTGGTGATGTGCTTCTGGAATGATCCTAGGTTGACGCCAGAGTACTGCTTGGCGAATCCGTACGTTGCTATATAGTTGGTTAGCATAATGCTGTATATGAAAAAGAACACAAAAGAGACACTTACGTAGTGAGTGGTTGACACCAGCAGAGTAATCACCAACACTCTCGGGGGTCCACTGGCCAATGAAGACACTGCCTGCGTTCATGACGAGGTCGACAGCCTTGGCGGCGTCCTTGATCTGCAGGATGAGATGCTCGGGGGCGTACTCGTTGCTAATGCGCATGGCCTCACCAAGGGTCTTGACGAGGACGGAGACGGAGTGGGCAATAGAGCCACGGACAATATCCACTCTGGGCAGGGCGATGGCCTGGTTGTGGACTTCATCTTCAATAGCCTTGAGCTGTTCTTCGTTGAGATCGATAGCAATCAGGATGACCTGGCTGTCAACACCGTGCTCGGCCTGAGAAAGCAGATCTGATGCAACAAATGCAGGGACGGAATCCTTATCGGCGATGACCAGTACTTCAGACGGGCCAGCGGGCATATCGATGCTCACTCCAGCATTGGTGTCGTTGCTGACGTGCATCTTGGCCGCAGTGACGAACTGGTTGCCGGGGCCGAGAATCTTGTCGACCTTGGTGATGCTCTCGGTACCGTAAGCCATGGCAGCAACAGCCTGCGCACCACCAGCGAGGACGATGCTCTCGGCTCCGACCTTGTGAGCGGCATAGACGATCTCAGGAGTGACGCTACCGTCAGCACGGGGTGGCGAAGCTAGGACAATCTTCTTGCAGCCAGCAACCATGGCGGGGACACCCAGCATGAGAGCTGTGCTGGGCAGAACGGCAGTACCACCGGGGACGTAAAGACCGACTCTCTCGATGGGTCTTGAGAAGCGGCTGCAGACAACACCAGGCATGGTCTCGACCTGGAGAGTCTTGTCATCGCCTTGGGCAGCGTGGAACTTTCGGATGTTTTCGTAGGAGATATCAATGGCCTTGATGGTCTCAGCAGGGAGCTGCATCAGCTCCTTGGGGAAAGGGGCCTTCAGGACGGGAGATGTCAGAGAAGTGGCCTTCTCAAACTTGTGAGTGTATGAAAGGACAGCCTTGTCTCCATTCTTGCGAACATCCTCGATGATGGGAGTCACAATCTTGAGGATGGCTTCAGGAGACTTCTGCGAAGGTCGCTTTAGGATCTCGAGAAGCTCTGCCTCAGTAGCTTTAACTGAATCGAATCTCTGCATAGCAATGCGGTCGCTCTTGGGCTTCTCGGCAGCAGCAGGCTTAGTTGGGGCAGCGGGAGCAGCGGGAGCAGATGGCTTGATGCCTTCCTTCTCAGCCCACTTGCCCTTGGCATCGCCCGTTCTCCTCTTAACCTTCAGGCCCTTGGCGTCCAAGCTGCCGGCAATGTCAGCTACGCTAACACCAGCAGCAACAGCTCTGGTGAGGGCAAAGTAAATCAAATCGGCAGCTTCAAATGCAACTTCCTCGGGAGTCTTGGCATCGCATAGCTCTTCGGCCTCCTCCATGATCTTCGCTCTCAGCAGCTTCTCATCAGAAAATAGTCTGGCAGTGTATGAACCCGGAGGAGCAGACTCTTTTCTTGACTTGAGGGTTTGCTCCAGTCTCGCGATGCCAGACAGTTCGCCGAAGCAGCCAAACTGCTCGAGGTGGCAGAATCGTCCCTTCTGGTTGACCACAAACTTGAGGGTATCATTGTCGCAGTCCAATGCAATGCGGACGAGTTCCTGGGTGTCTCCAGAAGTAGCCCCCTTCACCCACAGTCCTCGCTTGCGGCTCTGGTAGACGCCAGTGTGGGTTCGCAGAGCTTCCAGAATGCTCTCTTCGCTAGTATAAGCCAATCCAAGGGCAATTCCGTACACATCAGTAACTACTGTCGGGATGAGGCCATCGGCGCGGTCTGACTTCCAGTATGTCGCAATGACCTTGGAAAGCAGAAGCTTGCTGCTATCAGCCTTGTCGGTCGTCAATCCAGTCGAGGGTAAAATCGGAATAGCGTTGCACCTTTGTGCGACACCAATGAATTGTTCCAGGGAGACGTCCGAGACCGGCTTCAGGTAGAGAGCCTTGAGCTTCTTGGCGCGGGCCTCTTCAGCAAACTTGTCGACATTGCTCGCCTTGGGGTCGAAATCCTTAATCAAAAGGCCGTGCTCGGAGGCGGCAGACAGGTCTAGTGTTGATACAACAGGCAGCACTCGGTCTCCAAGCTCTGCATACTGGGGGAGCGTCTCTGGCGCAACGAAGACTTTGCGTGCGCCGCCATCGAGCAGCGAATAGACATCGTCGACAGATTCGAGGGTTGTGGCGTCGATGTGGGCGTGGAACTCGGAGCTGTGGCGCTTGAAAAATCGGGAGAGCTTCTCCAGAATCTTGGGTGAAGCCTCGAGGAAGGGGCTGGCGAGAATGGAAACCTCCTCGCGGTTGAGGCCGTCAAGCTTGGCCAGACCTGGAGGAATGGCCACACTGACAAGGAACGGTAGGGGCAGCACCGTTTCCATGAGGGGCAGAGAGAGTGGGCTGTATGACGATGACGATGCTGATGCCAATGGCGATTGCAATGGACCGAACAGAGCAATCAATCAATTGTCGACGCAGAGACGATAAATATAGCCAACAGCGAAACCTCCCGCTAAAGAAAATATATATGCCGCCAATGAGTCAAACCATCGTCTGAAAAACAGCTCGAATCGACCGGAACCGGCACCTGAATCAGCGGCAGTCAATTTTTTGGTGGGGTCGCCACTTTTGCGCTGAGAGCAGGCCCCTGTGCTGCAGGCCATTTTTAGGCTTTGCTTCGCTTTCCAGAACGCCGAACATCCTCCAGAAGTGCCCCTCCAACCCGTCCAGGCGGGTGCTGCAGGCGCCGCTGAATTTGAAGTGCTCCCATTGGGCTGCGTTTAAGATCTAGTCTGTGCGCAGCGTAGCATCAATTGACAGCACGGATTAACGATGCGCCGGGATCCTGTAAGCTGCCCGTGCCGCGACTGACCGTGATGAACTTCGGAGAGTGGCCAAGCTTGCTATTCCTGTTTACAGCCTTGTTTGATGTGCAGCAGAGGCGCATATTCAGATTGCTCACTGCGTTTATAATGCTGCTGTGCTGACAATTTGCACGAGGAGACGTATCGGATACTACTCTGTATCTATTTTAACGCCAATCGCTGCCTGAGCGTGCCACTCGACCTGCGTCGGCGCATGAGCTCTCCGCCGCTCTAATCAGCCTCGTCTCTCACTCTCTCTAATCAACACATCGCATTAATTTCATCTTACTCTACTACCTAATACCATACCCCGATCATGTCTTCAAGCCAGCCGCAGACGAACGGCGTACCCGCCTCGTCAGCCAACACATCTCAAACAGTTCCCAACACTCAGACAACGACTGCGAGCCAACCTCCCGCCGCCGCCGCTTCTTCTTCTCAACCCGCACAGTCATCCACGCATCAGCAGCCCTCATCGGCGCCTAGACCGCGCGACTCACGGCTGGTTGAGCTTCTACTTACATCTCAAGGCGTCACATCCTACGAACAGCGGGTACCCCTCCTGCTCTTGGATTTCGCCTACCGACATACCTCCTCCGTTCTTAGCGACGCATTGCATCTCACTGGCGACCCGTACATTACGCAAGCAGGCTCTAAGCCATCCGGCACTACAGGAGGTGCCACAGCCCCAGCATCTGGCGATGCCAGTGTCAGCGCCAACGCCGTGAAAGTGGCCATTGCTGCTCGCCTGGGCTACCAATTCCGTGGAGGAAGCAGTGGAGGTGGCATTAGCAAGGAATATATGCAGGAGCTGGCCCGAGATCGAAACAAGGTTGCCTTACCAAAGATCGTACCAAACGAATGGGGTGTGCGGCTGCCGAGCGAGAGATTTGTTCTCAGTGGGACAGGCTGGGGTCTCAAGGACGTATGGGGTGAAGAGGGCGCAGATGACGATGATGAGGAGAGCTCAGCTTCTCAGCAAGGTGGAGATGCCATGGAAGGCATTGAAGGACCGGAACCTGAAGACATCGGCGGTGACGGTGTAGAGGGCGGTACAGTTGATGATGTATTTGGCGACGATGTGGACGCAGAAATGGCTGAGGAGAGCTAGGCGGTATCATGTGAACTCATGTTGTATTTAGCTACATGAATCTGGACCTTGGATGTCTCAAGGATATTCTTATGTTGGCGTTTTGGGCGTTGGAAAAGACGGCTACAGGGAGTGCGGAGAGCTATATAATTCTCTCTATTTATGTCTATACCTGAGTACTTATCTAATAAGATCTACCTGGCTTTTGAAGTATACGATGTGTATAAAAAACGAGATGAATGTGGTATCGCGTAATTTGCTTGTGGCAGAGTCGTAGAATGTTTATCGCCATTGAAGGCATCATCATCTTATTAGCATCTAGAGGGCATGAGTTGCTGCCTCACTATCCAAAAGAAGTGTAATAAAAGAATCTTTTTCACATGCACTTCCACCCACGCAACACCTGGTTGTAAGAATATGGGAAATTTATGGTACACTAGGCCTGTAAAACGGTATCTCATACACTCTATACCCGGTCTTTTTTTTTTCTGGACTATTCCGCCCCCTCCCTTCGTATCATTTCTACCCTTAGAACTTAGGCTTCAGGGTGTTCCTCAGACGCTGGTAATCGAACAGACCCTCAATCTTTCCAACTGCGCTGATAGCAATGTCCTTGTCCCAGATGTATCGGTTAGCAAACTCCATGACATCCTTGTCGGTGATGGCATCGATCTTGCGCTCGATCTCGCCAGGGCTGGCACGGCGGCCAGTGGTGACCAGCTGGCGACCGATATCCTCGGCGAGGGCAGTGGTGCCGTCCAGGGACAGAAGGATGGAGGCCTTCAGCTGGGCCTTGGCGCGCTCAACCTCGGCTTCGCTGACGTTGGTGCACAGGCGAATCCACTCGCGGAGAGCAAAGTGAACGAGGTCGTCGAGGCGGGTGGTGTTGTCAGTGACGAGGTAGATACCCCAGAGGCTATAGATAGATACAGTCAGTTTATAATCAAATATGCTCGTTCAATCATCGTTCAAAACGTACCCAGTGTCGCTGTAGCTGGTGGAGAAGCTCATGAAGCTGTTAGCCAGCTCGTGCTTGTGGACATAGCCGCTCAGCTTGCTGCCCTGGTGAGGGGCATTGCCCATGGCCTTGTCGTAGTTGCCGACGATGGCCTGAGTGACGAGAGCAGTGAAGTAGTCCTCAGAGTTCCAGCTAACACCCTCAACAGCAATGGCGACGTTGGCAGTGGGCATGGTGTCATCGCGAACACGGACGTCAGAGCCAACGAAGTCAGCCTTCTGCTTGGACAGAACGTAGGCCTCAGTCTGGGGGCTGCTGGTGGCAAGGCCAGAGAAGTGCTTCTCAGCAAGCTCAACCAATTGCTCGTGGGGAACGCCACCGGCGGCAGCGAGGACCATGCGGTCGGCAGTGTAGTTGTTCTTGATGTAGTTGACGAGCTCGGTGCGGGTAATGTCGCGGATGTTCTGGCGGGGTCCGAGAATGGTGCGGCCAAGAGGCTGGTGCTGGAAAGCAGTGGCGTGCAGGTGGTCAAAGACAACCTCCTCAACCTGCTTCTCAACCTCCTCAGACTCTCGGAGAATGACGTCGCGCTCGCGCTCGATAGCCGACGGCTCGAGCTTGGAGTTCTGCAGGATATCGGACAGAATGTCGACGGTCTTGGGGACATCGGAGTTGAAGGCCTTGGCGAAGTAGACGGTGTTCTCACGCTGAAGAAGGTGTTAGTGGCTTTAGAGATTTTTTTCCCCATATGAGCCCATCGCGACTGAATGGGTTGAAAAAAAGACCAACCGAAGTGTAGGCGTTCAGGTGGCCACCCATGTTCTCAATCTCGAGCTCCAATTGCTGCTGTGATCGCTTTGCGGTACCCTTGAAACAACTGTCAGCCGTTTTTGCCCTTATGATGCCATATCGGGACATCCCACCTTGAAAGCCAGGTGCTCGAGGAAGTGGGCAGTGCCGTTCGTCTCGTTGGTCTCGGCACGGGAGCCAGCGTCAATCCAGACGCCAACGGTCGATGTCTGGGCCCATGGTGAATACTCAGTGGCGATCTGGAGTTCGTCGGTTAGCAAAACAGGCGTCCAAGGCACGAGGCTGGGCCAATTGGCCTCCGGAGTTGGCGCTCACGGTCAAGCCGTTCTTGAGAGTTGTTGTCTGAGTCTTGCCGACGTTGGAAGGAGTAGCAAAGCCTCGTCGCAGAGAACCGGCGGCTGCCAGGCCGGAACGGGCTCGCAGGCCTTGCGACAAGTTCAAAGCTAATCTGCGGGACGCCATGGCGGAGGTTTGGGGGATTAATGGTCAATTGAGCGGTTTGATGAAATCTTTCCACTGCTCGGCAAGAAGCTTTCCTGAGCGGGTTGTGGCCTTAGTTTCGAGGTTTTAGCTGCTTAGTCATTCCGACCAGCTCCGACGCCCGACGACACCGACGCAAGTGGTCCAATCAGGCGAGCAGATTTACTAACTTCATCATCCGAGCGATCTCCACATTAGTGCCTTTGGTGCTGGGATATACGGGTTCGGATTGAGTGCTGCTCTTTGCGCAAACACTGGCTCTTTGCAGTGAGGTTCAATGCGGATATCTGGCTACGAATCACAAGCTTGCAATAACTAAATGCAAGTGAAGCAGTAAAGAAGTAATTATCCATACTCTGCTATAGAATCCACAGTTGATTGACGCCATAAATGCCCGAATTAAGACGGAGTACATTTGATGTGTTGGTACCTAATGGCATGATATATGCCCTATGCGATTAAAGCAAATATACCTGTGATGGAGAGTGCCTAGGTACCCAAGACTATTTTAAGACGATTTCACTATTTAGTTGAATGAACGTCTATGGCTACTTTCGCGCTTTGTTTATCCCCTCTTGGCCCCTCTTCTGCGACTCCTGGCTCTTACTTGCGGGGAACTTGTCTTCGCTGTTAGTGCTTCTTCGTCAGCATCACATTGTCCAGCCAAAGATTTGGCCATCGATTTTCAGTTTTTATTGGTGAAGAATAGCTATCTTGAGTACTACCAACGTATTATTTTCCTCGTCCAAGTGCTTTGTTTACACCGACCACCATTGTACACTGCATACAGCGTGATATTCACATCTAATTGCAGAAGCGAGCTTTAGCTTGAACGCAACTAAACGGGTAGCTGACCTTCTCATATTCAAATAAAGAAAGCATCTCAATGGCGCCTGAAACATATGACTTTGCAAACGATTTTAAAACCCTTTATATACCGAAGCAAAAACCTGAACCGGCTCCGGTGCCTGAAAGCATGAAAGCCATACTCCAAAGCTACCCTCCCTTGAGCCAAGTAACTCCAGTCGAGAGTTCCGACAATGTTTCATTCACTGCTTTGTTGGAGATACCAAAATTTCGAGCTGAAGAGAGCTGGGAAGTCGCTCTTTGGCACTCAATTGATGGCGAGGACTGGACCGAGGCTGGGGTGCCCAGGATAAAGAGCAGCGAGGCACCACAAGCTCTTCATGCTGAATCAGAAGCTGTCTTTAGGATATACTATGCTACGAAAGTATCTTTCAAGAAGTCTTTACGATTTACCATCAAGTTCCGTCACAATTCTGACGAACCCTGGAGATGGATCCGTGATGAACAAGGGTTGGAGGACGGCCACATCGTGTTACTCCCGGCGCCTACAGAATCTGATAACTTAGCCGGCCTTATACCAGGACTTAACACAGCCTGGAAAGTTACATCTCGTATGAGCCAAGCGCCGAAAACTCAATTGTGGTCACTTGAAGCCATAGTGCCTCCCGCAGAGAACGATTTATCCTCATTCACTGATATTCAAATCGGCACACCTTGGGGCTCTTTTCTAAGGTCAGTATTGAAACTCTTTTTCCTTTGAGTGTCTCATATCCAGTCGTCATAAATTACTCTTAACCTAATGAAAATAATTCAGATGGTTTGCCATTGTTCGGCTTTGGTCTCCTTGGCTGGCTCCACGGCATGGAAGAGAACATTTTTCGCTCGATAAAGACGCAATACTGCTAGCTTTCCAAAGCCCAGAAGGCAGAAACATGGTGCTACTGGCAGTTTCTGGAATAAATGATTCAGTACCTGTTTTTCAGCACACCTCCAGTGGCGCCGTATCAGTAAATATACGCAACGACTCAGCCTCCGATGCGAAGGTAACTATCCTCGTATCCGAAGGAAATGATTTCCAAAGAGCTGTTGCCGCCGTGATGTACCACGCAAGGACCCTTGTTACGAAAGCTCGTAGCGCGAACCAAGCGGTGGAACAAGAGTTGAAAGCTCTTTCTGATGCAGTTCGGCCAGAGTGGCTAGAAAACTGGTATGATGGACTTGGGTTCTGTTAGTACATCCGAAATATCTCCTATTCAGAGTACTACTGGCTGATAACTCTGCAGGTACATGGAACGCGCTCGGTCAAAGGTTAACAGAACAGAAAATCGTTGATGCGATTGACAAGCTTGAAAAGCATAACATCAACATCACCTCTCTTATCATTGACGATAATTGGCAGTCAATTGACTATAAAGGCCCCAGCCAGTTTCAATATGGATGGGTTGAGTTCGAGGCCGAGCCGGTAGCTTTCCCAGACGGATTAAAGGCAGCTATCAGCAAAATCCGCCAGCGAAGTCCAAATATCCAACATATTGCAGTATGGCACGCTCTATTGGGATACTGGGGCGGCATTTCCCCTGATGGAAAGCTAGCCAAGAAGTACAAAACTATCGAAGTAGTTCGCGAAGAGGCTAAACGCCGCAATCTGCCTCTCGGGGGCAAAATGACGGTGATTGCTAAAGAGGATGTTTGTCAATTCTATGACGATTTCTACCAGTTTCTCTCAGATGCTGGCGTTGATGGGGTCAAGACAGATGCACAGTTCATGGTCGATATGTGGCTCAGTGCTTCTGTCCGACGGGAGCTCATCAACACATATCTAGACGCATGGAATCTCACATCTCTTCGCTATTTCAGCGTCAAGGCCATATCATGCATGTCGCAGATTCCACAGGCGCTATTCAATTCTCAGATGATACCAAATCGACCTGCTTTGCTGGTTCGCAACTCGGACGACTTTTTCCCTCAGATTCCCTCGTCGCACCCTTGGCATGTATGGACAAACGCATATAATAGCATTTTCATGGAGTATCTGAATGTTCTTCCAGACTGGGATATGTTCCAGACGGTACATGATTATTCTGGGTTCCATGCCGCCGCCCGATGTGTTAGTGGTGGACCGATTTACATTACCGACGTTCCTGGAGAGCATAACCTCGATTTGATAGGCCAAATGACGGGCCTGACCCCTAAGGGCAAGACTGTCATATTTAGACCAAGCGTCTTAGGAAAGGCCATATTTCCATATATAGGCTATGACGATGACCTGCTTCTTAAAGTCGGTAGCTATCATGGTAAGCGAATTCTGTAAAGACTACCCAGTGAGCCACGATTGCTAACTTGGCTATAGGAGCATCTGAAACTGGCACGCCAATGGTAGCCATATTCAACATCTCAGCACGCCCACTCACAGAGTTGATTCCCCTTTCTTGCTTCCCAGGCACCGTGCCATCTCTGCATTACATCGTCCGAGCTCACGCGACAGGAAAAGCTTCAGCGCCGATGAAGCTTGATGATCCAACTTCTCTCATTGTTGGATCCTTGGATGTCCGCGGATACGAGATTTTCACAGCTTTCCAGGCTGTGCCTCTCACCGGCCACAAGTATGGGGATATATGGGTGGCGAGTCTTGGGCTGATCGACAAGATGACTGGCGGCGTGGCCATTGTAGCCAGCACCGTCGGCATGAAAGAGAACGGAAGAGTGTCTGTTGCTGTCAAGCTGAAAGCCCTGGGAATTTTCGGTATGAATAAGGAGATTAACATTCTAAGCTAGAAGATCTTTACTAACTATGAAATTTCTCAGGCGTTTACATCTCTACATTACCAAACATGACACTCCAGGAAGATTTCATTGTAACTCTTCAGGACCAAGCCGTCCCGATAGAAACTGTGGGCGTATCACAAAGCGACCAGCATGTGCTCGAAATAAACATTGAAAAGGCCTGGAAGGATATGAAACTAGAGCCTGGACGATTGGACGAAGTTGAAATCAAGGTCAGCTTTGCGAGCTAGCTTGGTGTATTGCCTTTCCATTCATATTGCACACAAAGTAACTCGATTAAATCTACGCATGCCTCTGATCTCCAGCCAGATCCCAGTTGCAGCGTCCTATTGCCCTTAGCATAGATAGATAGCATTAACATCTTTCTTCTAACTCCGTACGCCATTATCCTTCACCAAAAATTTATCCCCATAACATTAGGAATTTATATCCTCTATTTGCATCGCTTCTCGACAATGCCAACTCCGTTTTCCTCATACTCCTTTTTGGATATCCACATTTGGTGGAAAGTTCCCAAGCTAGCGAGAATGCTTCCACCAATCCAGGCACCGAATCTGCGCTCGCTCGACAGACCCGCAGCGTGAATCTTGATCTTCAGTCCGGGATACATCGCTGTCAACTCGTTGTTTAGACGGTCGTTGAAGCCGTTGATCAAACTTGTGCTACCCGTAACAACAACGTTAGCGAGGAGATTGCCCCGAAGGTCAACGTCAATAGCGTTGAGTGCGGAGCGAATAAGCTCGGGGATGGTCTGGGCCTTGGTGAGGCGCTCCGACTCGGGGACGGGGTATCCAGCGTTTTCGTCCCACATGCCCTCAGCTACCTTGAATCGCTGCTCGCGCCACATCTGGTTGTAGCCATCAGGCATCTCGAATACACGGCCGGGTTGAGATTTAATGTACTCTTCGTTTCCGGCGGCGCCGTATCTTCCAGGTCCACGCCAAACCTCAACGACAGACTCCTTGAATTCGGTCAACAGCCGCTCTTCTTCAAATGCTCGATAAGAGTCGTGGATCTTGTAGGGGAATTCGCGTAGTCGCGCTTGGGCGGGAGAGAGAGCATCCACAGGAGTCTTGTTCTCAACCATAAACGTCGGAATCAAGTCAACCTTTGGCTCGGAAGTTTCCCACATGTTGCGGATCTGCGAAGACAGCCATAGACCGCCCGCGGGTGATCGCTGGATAGATCTCTTCAGAACCATGCCATCATGGATAGCTGTAACGGAGGTATTGGCGCCACCAACGTCGATGACAAGGGCAGTAGCCTTTCCAGCGGCGAATGATGACAGAACAGGAGTCCGGCTCAGCCAGAAGGCGGGAGTTCCCCAGCTCTCCATGCTGAGCTCGATGGCCTTTTCACGTGCCTTGGGCGAGTTCCACGGAGCTTCCGTCATCAGCAAAGGATACTCTTCTAGAGCCTTCTCCATCGTCTCGACTTCCTCCATCGCGACATCTCCTTCACCGTCCTGCTCCTTCACGTCGTCGTTCAGCTTATTCTTTGATGGCGGTGTCTGTCGCTCGGGCTGCAGACGCTTAACCAGCATAAATTCCCACATCTTGGCTGCCACATCCCAATCCTCTACGACGCTGTCCTTGTTCATGTAGTTGCGGACCTCGAAGTCGCTGCGTGGGATGATGCACTCATCGCCAAATAGATCTCGGGGAGGGTTGCTGGTGACATGACCGTAGAACGAGGGCAGGATCGACTTGGGGACATCTTCGCCAGCGAAGCCTGCTCGTGTATTGCAGTAGCCGGGGTCAAGAACGAGGGCAGAGACCTCATCTGTATGTTAAATTAGCTTGTTTTACTTTCAATTCCCGTGCAGCGCATCGATTCGCCCTGCCAAAGCAGTGACAAACGAACCTCCACCGTAGATGTCAGTTGGCTGAGCCGACGTGGGCAAAGGCTGCTGGGCCATGATTGCGATGCTCGTGGTAAGGCAGCGGCTGTGGGCGGGCCAATTCGTAGAGATCGCGCAAAAAGCTCCAATGCCGATCTGATTTGGTGCGAAATGACACGCGTATAGGCAAGAAGCAATGGATGGAAGTACTACGGAATGGCGCGTCGGAATAAATTTCAGCCTGGCCTTGGTGTTGAGCTTAGCAGGAAGGCTAGCCAGTGAGCTGCATGCAATTGGCGGGGTGTCTCCAATTACGGGGGAGGCGCCAGTGCACCGAAAAAAAATAAATAAAAAAATTCCCACACTGTCCGATTGAGGCACAAATTTCCATCCTTCAAAGCACTGGTGTCTGGATTGCTGGATGCGCATCTGCGTTTCTTGCACACGAGGCATATATTCCAGTGCCATCGCTATGTTTGTAAGTTATTCTACATGCTTTCCTTTGTTAATTGTCATCATGATGAATTCGCAATCTCGCTTCAGAACCGCTGCGATTGAAACAGCTCTGCTGTTAGAGATAAATAACCTGCCTTTTCCTGATCACTATAACCTACCACCATATTTTCAAACAATGCGCTTGCTCTATGGTGCCAATGGCTGACAATCGTCATTTAGAAGAGATGAGATCCGCCAGCTGCATGAGACTGGCGCGCCAGTCTGCTGCGTTGAATTGTAGCTTAAGGTCCTCTGGCCCAAGAGCTACTCTTGCAACTGCACAATGGGGTTGGCCGTCCCCTTCATTGCGCCTTGAGTCTGCAAACAGACAGGCAGTCCGAGCTTTCTCTGCCAAACCTGGAATTCAGATTAATGAATCTTCGAGGTTTGCAAAAGAGGAGCAGGAAGAGCAGGATGAAGATGGCGTCTCGCCATTCAAGAGACATCGAAGGAAAGAATTGCAAGAGGATCAAAGGAGCGAAGATCCGCTATACCCTGAGGCTTATCCTCGACTAGAATCGTCATCTATTAGGAAGAGCGTCCCTGAGTTTCTGCAAGAATCCCAAGATGAGCTTTCGAGCGGGCTCGTCACTTTGTCTGGGCGAATTCGATCAAAGCGCGTTGTGGGAAATTCTCTTATCTTCCTCGACATAACCAATGAATTTCAAAAAGTTCAAATTATGATCAACAAAAGCAAAGTTGCTTCAGAGCAGCAATCCCGTGTTCACAAATTTCGCCTTCTTAAGAATCTGATCCAAGTTGGAGACCATATATGTAGGCCTATTACGCTCCTCTCATCCCTCTGCCAGGGCTAACCGATTGGTAGCGGTTACTGGTATTGCCACTCGTACAAACACAGGCCAGCTTTCTCTCGAGGCTCGAGACCTACCTGAGCTTCTCTCCCCATCCATGGAGCAAGTCCCAGAGAAGCTCACAGATCCCAAGACAAAAATGCAAGAGCGCCATGTCGACATGCTAGTGAATCGAGACGTCGTCGATATCCTGAGATTACGGTCCGAGATCATGAAGCAGATCCGAGATCACTTCCATTCGAAGCGGTTCCTCGAATTCCAGACGCCAATTCTTGCTGAGAACGCCGGCGGTGCCGTTGCGAGACCGTTTGTAACACGAGCCACAGAGTTCCGGGGCAAAGACCTTGCACTTAGGATAGCGCCCGAGTTATGGTTAAAGCGTCTGGTTGTCGGTGGCGTAGACAAAGTCTTTGAGATGGGTCCTGCTTTCCGAAATGAAGGCGTTGATGCCACTCACAATCCCGAATTCACAATGTGTGAATTCTACAGCGCTTATTCCAACCTTCCTGACCTCATCAGGGAGACGGAAGAGTTGATATATGCTCTTGCAAAGCACTCTCAAGAGCTGATATCTACGCAGCTTACTACTCTGCCGCCTATCGACCTCAGCAAGTTCACCAGGCCGTTCAAGCAGGTGGAATTTATACCCGCTTTAGAAGAAGCTATCGGAGTTCGCTTCCCAAAGCTTACTGTGGAAGATGGTGCTCTTCCCGAACTCCTCGCCGTTCTGAAGCTCTCAGGTGTTGAGATCCCTGGAGAGGTGCCCACATCTTTACCAAAGCTCCTTGATCGACTCGCCGCGACTTATATAGAGCCTATGTCCTTCACAGAGCCGATCTTCATCACGAATCACCCCGCCTGCATGTCTCCGCTAGCAAAAAGCTTCCTCTGCCCCAAGACTTATCAACTAGTCTCAGCTCGTGCAGAGCTCTTCATCGGTGGCCGAGAACTCGCCAACATGTATGAAGAGGAGAACAACCCGGAGGAGCAGCAGCGGAAACTAGCCGTTCACCGCAGTCTTGTGAACAAGCCTGACGGCACTGTAGGATTCGCGGAGCAGCCAGCCTTGGATACTGATGCTGAGACTGAGCCGGTTGAGCCGGTTGAAGAAGACGAGTGGGAAGCTTCCCCTCTTGACCAGAGCTACGTGAAGGCTCTTGACTATGGCCTGCCTCCCACTGGTGGCTGGGGATGCGGTGTCGAGCGTCTAGTGATGCTCTTTTCGGGCGCCAACCGTATCAGCGACTGCTTGAGCTTTGGCACGCTGCGAAACGTGGTTGGGTTGTCAGCTGATGAAAAAGCTAACGAGAAATAAGATGCTACGACTTTCTCATGAATAGATTCTAAGTTATTTATGGGCTGTATAGATATATGTATAAATAAAGAAATGTCTTATTCATTAAGACGTATGTACAATAGAATAAGGACCATAGAGATAGCTCCAAAACTAAAATTTTTATCATAAAATGCCACATCTAGCTTGTGTATATTGGATATCGCAAAAACTAATCATCAATACCGCCCCATTCACCATCTCCATTGCCCTTGCCAGTATCTTCTCCAGCCTCCATCTTCCTCTTTTTGCTTCCCTCAATAGCACCCTTCCTGTTATGCTCCTTGCGCCGCTCGTATCCACTCCTGGATGTAATCTGGGCTGTGTTTCCGGTTCTTCTCGACTCCACGCCCCTCTCTTTGAGTTTCTTCCTGTCCTCCTTGCCAACGTTTGGCAGAGCATCAAGCAGCCACTTCTGCACTGAGGATTCCTCTGCTGTCTTGCCGGCCTGCTTCTCGCTCTCAGCAATGACGTTTGCTACAGTCTTGACGAAAGGAATGTCCTCCTTGGTGTAGAAAGTAACTGCTATGCCACCCTCACGGCCAGCTCGCCCTGTTCTTCCTGCTCGGTGCACATAGGCGGCGCTCGAGCCGGGGACGTCGTAGTTCAGGACTCCATTGACACCAGCAAAGTCGACACCTCGAGCTAGAACGTCAGTAGTGATGAGAACCCAAATCTCTCCAGCTCGGAACTTGCGCATGATGGCCGCTCGGGCTGCGTCAGGGAGACCACTGTGCAGAGCAGCTATTCTGGATGAACCGCCCGCCTCAATAGGGATATCGTACTTGAGTTCCTCTTGCAAAGCCGTAGCTCGTTCAATGGTTTGTGTAAATACAAGGAAAGGCGGTCGCAGCGGCGGGCCTGAGTCGATGCTCGAAGTGGGTCGTAGGAGCTGTCGCAGACCGAGAAGCTTTCCCTGCTCGCTGGCAGTGTAAATCAATCTATGCACAATGTTCGGGACAGCGGTGTCCTTGAGGCCGACAACCAATCGAACCAAAGGTCTTTGGGTGATGCCTAGAGACTCTGCTCGCGACTCCAGCTTTTCGGTCACCAACGTCTCGATGTTGGAACCCATCGTTGCAGACCAGAATGAGAGCCGCAGATCTGAGCTGCTGCAGGCATTCCAGATGCCAACAGTCTGTTCACGGAACAGTGGATCAAGGAGGACATCTGCCTCGTCCAATATCAGATCGCGAACTGTTGGTAGGACTTTTTGTGTACTCGTCGATCCAGACGTTAGGAAGTTGAGTAGCAGAAGAGGTGTTGTGATCAAAATATCAACTTTCGACATGACTTTTGGCCTTCTGCTCTTTCCCCTTTTCTCGTCCTCTTCCTCCCCTTCATCCCCTTCATCTTCTTCCTCATCTTCGGATTCCTCTGGCTTTTCTTCCTCATCATCCGAGTCGCCTTCACCAATATCTTGGCTTTCGGCAGCAAGAATCATGCCCTTTCTCATTCCGACAATTTTGATTCCAGTTCCCTTGACCAACTGGTTTCCAACATGGACAATCTGATAGGCAAGCTCTCGAGTCGGCACAATCACAATAGCCTCAAGCTCATGAATACCATGCAGTTTCTCCTGTGCTCTTCTCCTCATGATGTTATTGATCGTCGGAACCAGGAAGCTGATCGTCTTTCCACTTCCCGTCGGCGCCACAGCCAGCAAATCAATGCCATTCTCCAGGCCTTCTTCGCCTTTGAGCGCCAAATCAGGTCGAATGAGCAACGGCATGCTTCCCATCTGAACCTCCGTCGGCACACGGTATCCCTGGTATGAAAGATTTTCTGCCACCCTTCGTGACAGGTTGTATGTGCTGCGCAGTTGGCCAAACGACACCAATGGCTGCGGGTTCAGCTGTGGTGGTTTCTTGTCCTTCTTAACCTCAACGACGGCCTTCTTCTTCTTCTTCTTCGACTTCTTGACTTTATGCTGCTCCTCCCGTTTGCCCAGCAGCGTAACCTTCAATCGATGCGACCGTAACAATTGGCGACACTCTTCAGCACTCAATAGCTTCGCCTCTGCTTCAGCATCAGGACTGGCCGCTCGCTTGTCCTTGTTCGACTCGGCCTTTTTAGCAGGCTTCGATTCCGCAACGTCTTTCGGCGCAAAGAAGTCGACTTCGGGGAGTACTTCAGGAACACTATTCTCGGGCTCTTCGACATCGCGCTTCCTTTTTTGGCCGCGGACTTCGTCGTGGTACAGCTGCGGGTTGGTCTTTGTTCCAGAAGATGGGAGTTTGCCCACTGCGCTGCCGCCTGAGAGTGACGACTTTGCGCTTTTCTTGGTACCGCGCGACAGTACTTTGAGAATATCCATCTTGAGGGAAGGCGCAGCAAGATTTTTGGCAATCTGCGCCTGATTTTACCTAGTACTGAGGCAAAAGATGAGGGTTGAAGTTTTTGGTCGACACACTTGCACTTATGTATAGCACTAGAAATTTTGTAGCTCAGCCGTGCAACTTTTTTTCCTGCAAGGCTGTAGTGGGGAATGCTGCTATAGACGGGCCCTTGGCGCGCTAAACATCGGGAGCTTCAAGGTTATAGGCTAGCAGTATGTGAAGATGCAGGTAGGCATCATCATTTTTATGGCATCCGTTTAAAGACTTGAATCAAGTAAACAAGGTGTAATGTATGTAGTTTATCAATGGCATGTGCCAATTGTATCATTAATTGCTCGTGCTAAACGATTTAATCATGGGTATACAGCCGTACCTAGGTGCCTATATATGCTAGGTTGACCTCTAAGTGTTAATGTCAATCCTCCAGCTGCCCGTCTATCCAAACGCCATAATAGATAACTATGCAAATCAATCTCAGTCCACGTCGAAATAGCTTCGCCCATGTCTCATCATATCTCCTCATCGTCGTCAGACATATCCCTCCCCTCCCCATACAACACCTCACAAACTCCCGCCAGCGGAACATCCAGCACCGCATCAGTCCCTTCGTTCCAAATCTCCCTCCACCTCAGCTTCCCATTGCTCTCGCACTTCTTCTCCCTCTTATTACCCCCCTTCAGCCTCCCCTTTGAGTCAATCATCGCCAGCGCCCCCGCTCCGTCAACAATCGTCTCCACGCTCGTCATCGGCAGTGTCAAAATCTCCAAGTTATACGCCGCCAGCGCCACGTAGATGTAGACCACCGTCATCACCAGGAACGCCGGCACGGCCAGCGCCCACCATCGGTCCGGATAGTAGTAGATGCCCAGCGCATGCAGAAACGGCGAAGGGAGGTAGCTCCAGAGCAGATACATGAGGAATATCAGGCTGCTGAACAGGTACAGCACGAAGCCGTAATACTCGTACGTCGGCACCTTGGGCGCCGTGCGCGGCACGGGAGCGATATCGTCGTCCGAGGCATCTGGAGTTGTCGGGCGCGAGGGACGTAGGAGCGACGTTAGAGATGGCGATGGGGGCAGAGGCGTGGGCGGTCGGCCGTAGAATGGAGGCGCGAAGTAGTTCTGCGACAGAGGCGGCGGCGGCGATTCCTGGTCGGAGGAGCCTGACGATTGATTGTCGGAGATGTATTCGCCATCAGATCCGTCCACCTCTGAGCCGGACATGCTGGAATTACTTGCAGCCAAGCGAGGGCCGTGGAAGTGGTTTGCTTGGATTGTTGTAGTTGGCAAGTATACGACCAAGTGATGGAGTATAGTACTAGTATCCTGCCCTATTGTAGAAACCCCC
>ANCB02000355.1:0-49879 GCA_000331835.2 Trichoderma hamatum GD12 | reverse complement strand
ACATATATATATATATATATCTAGGGTTTGTGATATAATTGGGTGTACGGGAATAGAGAAACAGCTTTGGCACCTTATTTGGATATAGAGAGGGGGAGGGAAGGAGAGAGACAGGTGATAGACATCATTTCGCAATATCGTCTTAGCCTATCAACATTCCTACTTTTCCAAGTCATTTTCTAGCAATATACCTAGTCTCGGCTTATACTAGGCTTACTGTGATATAATAGGGTTAGCATCTTTTTTTTTTTTCTTTTTAAAATAAAGAGAAGAGGCAGCGAGACATTGTCTCGTAATGTAGGCAGTCTTGCTTTGTAAAACATGATCTGCTATTACACACCATTCTCTAGTAATATGCTCTTAGATTATGAAACATTCTCTACTTTTCTGAATCATTAAACTCTTCTGACTAAGTTACTATACCCTTTCATAAAAAGCGCTGAGACATATTACTGAAAGGGCGGAAATTTGAAGTATATAAAGCACTCTTCTTCCTGCTATCTTAATATTCACTCCTCATCGACTCCACGCCCAATCACACCACATTTTTTCTTTTTTTCACTACTTGACAGGTGTTAATAATCCCAACTATCAACTTCATCATTCAATATGCAGCTTTTATCCTTAATCACTGCTGCAATGGCTGCTGCTGTTTCTGCAACTCAAGCCGCAGATAATAGCGCTCAATACACCGGTGTAAATAACAGAATCAGCAGACATTGTTGGCCAAATGCTAAATATTGATGATCTAGGTTACATTTTACGAAAATACCAATTATGGAGGGCTTAATTTTCTAGTTCCTTCGGTAAACCGATGTTGGCCACTTCCACAGACATTGTAAGTGATAAATATAATTTCTTCGTGCTTAAAGTCAGAATCCTAATGCTGGAAATAGGTTTCATAAGGCGTCGTCTGTTAGGTTTACTTCTCATAACGTGAGCTGTGCACTTTTTGGGTAAGTAAAGAGCTATATATATATTCTACTTACTGTAGCTAATAAAAATTAGTAATCGTGCATGCTTTCCCCCTGTTCTGTATGCAGGATTACGAAACTCTGTGTATAGTCTTGACGATATCGGACTCGGTGATGATATTGGGAGTGTTCGCTGCGTGTTCTTTGAGGACAACAATTCTGAATAAATTAATGAAGGAGACATCACTGTTATGTATTCACTATGTAATTATGCTTACCCATCAGGTTGAGGTTTTTGAGCTTGATGCTAGATAGTCTTCGCTAGCGCACTTGCGTCGGCTAGTGGCCATACTATTCAGTTCTAATTCATTCTCTCGCAACCCCAGCCTCCTTCTGGCAGTGAATAATAGCATATAAGTAGGATATTCCAGTTTCTACTGGTTAATTGCTTGAATAGGGAGGTCTTTGTTTAAAACGTATATTAGTTGATTGATGGTTGTTGTTGCATTAGCTGTGTTATACTACAGGGTTAGTTCATGTAAAAAGACTTTTATAATGAGTTTCAGACATTTATTTTAGCTCCTACTATACTAATGCTTCATGTATAGTAGAAGGCTTCATGAATGTCATCTACAGTAGCCGAAAAACGTACACGTCCGGACTTCATCCTATTGAAACCTTTTGCGAACAGACCAATACTGCGGCGTAGTGTGGTTAGTATACGTAACCGTTGATGCACTGCGCACACTTCCGAACTGAACCTCAAAGCCAGAATTAGCTTAATACTAAATCCATTATGCTTGTTACGCGAATCAAGCCCGGACGATAGATTTTAAAGGAGCGCTTTATTGTCAGTCGAGGGCGATGTTGTGTAGTTTGCTTATTTATCTTCCGAGCAAACCCGGAGTTTGACTATTAGCGCGGCATGTACAGAGTAAATAACGAAGAGATTCCACTAACACTACCACCATTTGACGTAACATATATATTTTCCAATCGGAAATCATGCTTGACCACAATAGCTAACCGAAGAGTGGGAATTCCCAGCCTGGGTATTTCTCGAATGCATAGTTTGTAACAGGCTCTTAGTAGTTATTGATCCAAGTTTTGTTTCCGGGCCTTGACAAAGTTTTACCCATCCATGTAGCTGCTAGGATATACTGGGACGTATTTTGGGGGGCATAAAAAGCTGGCAATCTTCCGACATTGTTGTTCTCAGCAGTTATTTCAAGTTCCCTTTGCATCAAATCAATATCAACATTGCCATGTCTTCCAATCAGCCTACAAAATCTATAGCTGGAGTGGAGGTTATTGACACAGCCCTCGTTCAAGCTGCTCAAGACTTTGCTCGCGAACATTTAGAAGACTTTGCATACAATCATGTCATGCGCTCGTGGATCTTTGGCGTCATTATATACCAACGATTCAGAGAGAAAGGGGAATTTCCGGCCATCGACCTTGAAGCTCACGCAGTCAGCACAATCCTTCATGACATTGGCTGGGACAAAAGTGGCGAATTAGTTTCTGTGGATAAGCGCTTCGAAGTTGATGGGGCTATAGCCGCACGAAACTTTATAGAGGAGCAGCAGAAATCCGGAAAGACAGCTGACTGGGACAGCCATAGGCTGCAACTTGTATGGGATGCTATCGCTCTGCATACAACGCCTGCAATTGCGGCGTACAAAGAACCTGTTGTTATGCTCTGCAGCTTCGGAACTGGTGTAGACTTTCAAGGGCCAAACACTGATCGCACAGGGACAGTGACCTGGGAGGAGTTTGATGCCGTAAACGGTGTGTTTCCACGTCACGATCTAGCCGGCGGGATCCGCAATGTCATGTGTGGCATGTGTAGGACCAAGCCTGCAGCTACATACGGTGAGTAGCCCCGTTGAATGGCCTTCTTTCATGCTGTGCAGATATGCTAAAAGTATTCTAGATACATTTGTAACGGCATGGGGCAGAAAGTACGTCGAAGGCTACCAGGAAAAGGAGGAGCTTTTTTTTGAGATCGTAGAGCAATCACTCCCATAGCTTCGAGCTTCGAGCTTCTTCCAACAATGAGACAAATATACTACCAGTACATAGAGCCAATTATACGAATCCACGTCTATGCAAGGTCGCTGGAGCTGGGCCAGTAAGGTTCAAATCGACTCCACCCGGTATCGAAGGAAGGGGAGAAAAGATATACAATGTGTATAACAACATCTAATATAAAATGAAATGTTTCAAGAAAAGGAAGACGTAGATGCTGCTTCCCCAACTAGTTGTATTTCCACCCGACAGTGATGTGTCGTTGGCGTAAGAGCTTATAGGTTTATCGCCGAGAGTCATCGGAGTTTCATGTATTAGTTACTATTTAACTGCAATATTTAATAAGCAAAGGCTCTCACTAATCAGAAGTATCCCACATCATTAGTTACACGGCCGAGCCTAGCGTCGCCGGAGTGTTGTATACTGCCCACTATTTGACTAGAATTTGGAATCTTGGTTACGTATTCCGTTATGTGCGGAAATGGATGTTGCTCCTCTTGATACTAACTTTGAGAGGTCTCTGAAATATTACGCAACCAAAAAATCACGTCGCAGTAATTGGAAACTTGGGCAATAGCCATAGAGAATATAAAATGCTAAGAATCCCCCAGTGGCCTTAGATTGTCTTTCTAGAACAAGTTTCGGTGCCGGGTCCCTCAGCTTCATCAATTTTCCGATCGGCTTTTCCAGCTAGTTGAAACTCAAGGCACTTGTTCCGAGATGTTGGGCAAGTCAGAGGCCAGTATTGGTCCTAGTAGTGTGGAAGAAGGGAGTGAACAACCGGTCGATAATAATACAATTATCACAAGCCCTCGATCAGATTTATCTACCTGGAGATGGATCGTAACTCTAATGGGTGTATGCTTCGGAGCTCTACTATACGGTAAGTGCCTCTCCCAAATTCCCCTATTTCTTCGTACGTCTTAGTATTAACCGAGAAGATGGCGTCAGGTCTCGACACGACGATCGCCGCCGATGTTCAAGCTTCGGTCTACGAGACTCTCGGGGACATTGAAAATCTTGCGTGGGTTGGAGTCGGCTTCCCCATGGCTTCAGTGGCCGTTATCCTTCTCCAGGGTCGTGCCTACGGTCTATTTGACGTTAAACCGTTGATTATCTCGTCAATCGTAATTTTTGAAGCCGGCAGTGCTTTATGCGGCGCAGCTCCGACGTCGGATGCCCTGATTGTCGGTCGAGTGATCGCTGGAATTGGTGGTTCAGGAATGTATTTGGGGTAAGTCTATGTAGACAAAATGGTCGAGATTTGACGTGTAGTGTATTCTCTAACGTGCACTCAGGGCCCTTACATACATATCAATCTTCTCAACTAAGAAAGAAATCCCATTGTACAATGCTCTCGCAGGACTCTCCTGGGGAATTGGGGCAATCCTTGGGCCCGTAATTGGCGGCGCGTTTTCGGCTAGTACGGCCACCTGGCGATGGGTAAGTAATTGAGCACCTCGGTGGAGGTTTATATATATAAATATATATTAAAAAAGGAAAAGCAAAATAAAGCAAAGAAGCTAACACTATGACTTACTGTTAGGCCTTTTACATAAACCTCCCTCTCGCAGCCCTATTCGCTCCTATCTACTTCTTCATCTTTCCGTCGTTCAATCAGAGAAAGGACCTTTCGCTTGTCGAAAAGCTGCAAGAGATCGACTGGATTGGTGCGGTCCTTAATGGAGCTTTTTTTGTTCTGTTTATGATTGTAGTCACCTTCGGCGGTTCGACGTTCCAGTGGAATTCTGGGTCCGCAATTGGGCTCTGGGTCGTTTGGGGCGTTTGCCTTCTTGTCTATATCTTACAGCAGTGCCTTAGTATCTTGACGACACCGGAGCGACGCATCTTCCCTTTGCATTTTCTCAAGTCCCGAGCCCTTGTGCTGCTATATATCACGACAGCATCTGTCGCGGCTGCTAACAGCATTGCCCTATACTATGTCCCCTTATTCTTCCAGTTTACAAGGGGCGACACGGCCCTCCAGGCTGCTGTTCGCCTCCTGCCCCTAATCATCGTCTTTATATTCTCGATTATGGTCGGGGGAACCCTTCTTCCTATCACCGGTCTTTATAGTATTTTCTATATAATCGGTGGGGCTTTGGTCATTGCTGGTGGTGCTCTCATGTTTACAATAGATGCCGAAACGAGCGCTGGGAAGATATATGGCTTTGAAGTGTTGCTCGCTGTTGGAACTGGTCTGCCTTTCCAGACCGCTTATGCCGTCGCTGCCAGCAAGGTTCATATGGGGGATAGGGCTAATGCCATTGGCTACATTAATGTGGCGCAGATTGGTAGCATCGCCATCTCGCTCGCCATTGCCGGGTCACTCTTCCAGAATCTTGGCTTCGATTTGCTTAAGGCGGCCTTTGCAGACTATGGGTTTTCTGACGACTATATTCGGTCAGCCTTGTCGGGGACCGTATCGCCCATTTTCTCTTCTGCCGATCCGGATGTGGTCGCACTTGCGGTCTCGAGTGTTGCCGAAACAATACGACGCCTTTTCGGTTGTGTCATAGCCGCCGGTGCTGTGTTGTTCGTCGGTGGTGTTCTTCTACCGTGGGAGAAGCTTGACCTGGAAATTGTTGCTGGGTAGATTTTCCATGGAGTACCAGTCATTTCGTTGGCTCGCGGTGTCTTGGGTGGACCTTTGAGGAGTGGCTTTTAGTTACAAACGATCACAGATAATCTGCATTGTATGTTTCGTCTACCTTTTATTTTTCTTTGCTGTTAATTAGATTAGTATTGTAGAATTAGATTCGGAAGTTGATACCTTTAATCTGCAATCATGTGCCTTTGCCTTTATTGACCTGGCGTCGAGCCTTGTATTGGTCCACTGGGTGCGACTTGACTCGATAGAGAAATTGTTAAAAGATCCTATAATGGCATTTCCGATTATCGCACCAAGGCTATCAGCATGTATTCAATGAGTTACATGTAGTACGTAACTCAAGTAGCTAGGTAAATATTGCACTTTACTATAGGTACATGTATATACACTAACTCAATTTATTTCTTAGGTATCTAGTAGCATTTCTCCTATGTATTGGTTGGCTCTTTTTTACTGCTGTGATGGCAGCCACTGAGCGATTTCCCGGCCAATGGTATGCGGATGATCCTCTTGGAAGTAATGGAGACCAGGTCCAAGGTTCACAATTTTGGTGTTCTGTAGCTTCTTCACTACATTTTCCACCCCTTCTTTTGTAATAACAAGCCCAGATTCTGCCCAGAAGAAAAGCTTCTGGATTTTAGTATGCAAAAGCCAATCTACATACTTGTTGACTTTTTCCCATACATCAACTGGATGCCCTTCCACTGGAATTTCATTAGGGAATCGCCACAGGGGCTCACGCGCTTCTGGATCAAGAAATGGGCGACGATACTGCGTCATCTCTTCCTCAGACAGCTGCCGCAGAATACCTGAAGGTAGAACCTTTTCAACAAAAACATTTTGGTTAATAATCAGCTCCCGTCCAAGTTTAGCATCACGAAATTCCCTAAACGTATTCGCAACAGCTGCCGGAAACACATCCCAGCTTGGTACAGGAAGCACAAACTCAAAAAATGCAATACCAGTAACTCGGTCCTCATGACGGCGCGCCCAATCAAAGCCAAGTGCTGACCCCCAGTCGTGGATAACAAGTGTGATTGTCTCGGTGGGCAGAATGGTATCGAGAAAAGCGTCTAAATACCGCTGGTGGTCCGCCACTTTGTACTCAAGCCCAGCCACCTTATCTGAGTCTCCGAATCCTATCAGGTCGGGTGCTATACAACGGCTCTTGCTAGAGAGGTGCGGGATGATGTTGCGCCACACATAAGATGATGTCGGATTGCCATGCAAAAACACAATGGCAGAACCTTCAGAGGCACCAGTATCGATATATGCAATCTGACTGCCAAGGACATCTACCTTTTTCTTATCGAAAGGGAATTCGGCAGAAATCAGTTCAGAGGATTCATTCGCCATTATGAAAATATTGCTCTTTTTATTTTAATTTATCGTATTTTAGATGGGGTATTAGAGCAGCTGGTAAAACTGAGGAGGGCTGTATGAAGAAGAATGTCTGAGGAATTGGAAATTGAGCAATAATGATGTTACTCGTATGAGATTGAGACTCTCTGCCAAATTCCATACCAAGACATGAGTAGATGTTGAGACCTATTTAAAGACGTTAGGCAGCCAAGCCCGTGGATTATTAGA
This sequence comes from Trichoderma hamatum GD12, assembly GCA_000331835.2. Classification (NCBI taxonomy): domain Eukaryota; kingdom Fungi; phylum Ascomycota; class Sordariomycetes; order Hypocreales; family Hypocreaceae; genus Trichoderma; species Trichoderma hamatum. The sequence goes on along the minus strand of ANCB02000355.1, from coordinate 42,733 downwards.
TATAAGTGTGGATCGGACAAGATTCCCCATAATTCAAGATATAAAATCTGATTTGTCCCCAGATTAATGTGACTCTTTGACACAATCACACAATCCGACTGTTACCGGAAATTCAACCTGTCAAGTAATTAAAAGGTCAATATGAACAATGACGTGAACGTTTTAATATTTTTATCTTGGAAGTTTTCACGCCAATTGATGCTCCGGGGGACCTCGGAAGTTAACCCTACCCTGATCTTGCTCCGACGGTCCTCGGGAGTTGGCCTGACGCTAACTCTTACTCCGGGGGACTTCGGGGGTTAATTTGGCCTAAATAGCAGCCTGTACTGTAACAATCAAATTGAAATCATGACCGTCAGCCTCCTCCTAAGATCCTGCCTCTCTCAACGAAGCCGTCTCTCCAGCCGCCGCTCTTGCCTCACTGCGTATAAAGCAGCTCAGCGGCTACTCATTCTCCAAAGTCCGTGCTATCAGGCAACTGAATGATGCCAGTGCCGCACATAGGATCGCCTAAGTGTGGGAAATGACGTTCCAGTGGCTAAGGCCAGCCGCATCCTATAGCACATTCGATTTACTCTATAAATGGTTGGTATATTCTAATGGTGACTTTCTTCCGAGGGTAGAGTCGGATATGTCTCTTTGAGTGTCAGCATACAGTAGTAATACATTTAAAGTTTGTAACTTCTACCCCTGATCTACCAAGTATAGCGGCAATTATAACTTGCCACTAGTGAGTAGTGAGTAGCCTGAAAGGTAGCAGAGGCGTTGCTGAGACGACTTAATTACCACCAGCTATTTCCATAAGCTTCCCGCGATGAATGTTTTGTTTAAAGTAGATCGGGTTGGCCTCTCATTCGCCAATCAGAAGTTCGCCCGCTAGATAGCATTTGCGGGGACTTTTGCCTCTAGTTACGGTGACGAACCTTATTATTTGCCGTTGCAGGGTATAGACTCTTGTATTTGGCTCTACTAAACAAGAGGATTATCAAGGTATTCAATAATGATGGGTGGAAAATCAACTCAAGCATCTGATAATTATCTTCAAGCAGTAAATTAAGCAATACTTACAATAAACTAATAAAAAAAATTAAGATATTTAATTAAAGCTAGCTCAACCAATCCATTACTGGTATGTGTTATTTCTTGGAAGGATGCATGCCTGTAAAGAAGATGAGACGATGGTAGACTGAGATCTGTTTAAGGGCATAAGCAAGGTGAGTGAGGCAGGTCATGCGGTGATCTGTTGTAGCGTGGCTCAGGCACCGCCTAATTAGCGACTAGGAACACGACCCACAGGTATTAGCCTGCAGCACTACGAAAGTCTAATAAACAACGTCACGTTGGTCATTTGTTGGCGGGAACAGAGGAACAGGCTATTCAAGGCTTGTTTTCTATAGTTTGATCTGAGTAGACCGGGACTAAGATAAGCTTTTGTCGTTGGAATCCCTGTCCTGGTTGCCATCGCCTCTTAACAGGCCTCTTTCACTCGGATCAGCCTTTTAGTCATAGATGATGTTGATGGTAACTGGGACGTTGAAATCAATCTCGCCGATGCAGATTTGGAACTAAATGTTTTGTCAGATAATCCATGCAGTGAATAAGATGATAGTAACTTACACCGTTCTGGTTGTTGCAGCAAATAACTTTTTGATCGCACGCAGTGGTGTTCGCACAGACATGACCTGTAGACTGTTAGAGTTTCTCCTAAGTGAAGGGCAATTTATTACTTACCACCGTTACCATCGGCGCTGCAGCAGTATGGATTACCCGCAGAACAGGCATTCGTCTGAGTATTGGTGTCGCAGCTATTGCCTTCTATAGTCCAAATTAGAATCCAAATAGAAATTGAGATGCTTGATTAATTGTAAAAACCTACTACCATTATTGTTATCATCAAGGCCCTTACCATCGTGGCCCTTGTCATCGTGGCCCTTATCATTGTGGCCCTTATCATTGTGGCCTTTGTCATTGTGACCTTTATCGTTGTGAAATTTATCGTTGTGACCTTTATCATTGTGACGTTTCTCATTGTAGTGACTGTTGAGGGATGGGAACCTCGGAAACGGGATATCTGCCATACTAGGCATGCGAGGCGCAATAGCTCGGGGCATCACCTCGGCCTCTGGAACCACAGATGACATGACGCCACCAAGGGCGGCAAGAGTATAAACGATGACAGAAGCGTACATGATTGATGTATAAAAGAGTCGTGGTGGCGTAGGCACTTTTGAAGAGAAGTGGCAAATTTGTAAAGGTGTAATAAAGCGAAAGAAGATCCAGAAAGGTCTGAGTGTGTTGAGTAACTCGGGTAATGAAGAGGGGGAAAACTGGCCTATTTAAACAAAACGCTTTTGCTTCAAGATTATCTTCATGCTTTACTACGTAGGCGAAGTTAGACTAAACAATGACAACTGCTGTTAATGTGCACAGCGCTAGTTGCTGCGGGATCTATAATGTGACCAGTCACTGATCTCTGCTACACTTCTGTATGTTTAACTCAAGAGCTAAAAGCCACAAACAAGGGGCATGTGAGTATAATAAAATTGCTGAAAACCTAATATTGCGTTGTTAACTTATGAACAATGCATAATTATGAAACGCTCCTAACGGTGACTCGTTGGAAGGAATATTATTCAACGCATCTAACACTTTAACCTGTCTTTTGTTTTAATATTATGCATTAACTATAAACTATAAAAAATTTACTTTATATAAAGCCAGTTGGGTGTGTCAGGGCGGCGGCATTTTGTTACGCCTATGCAATGCTATATCACTCTAATAAGGTTAATATTAAAACTATAATAATAAGTTTAATAGATATACATAGATATAAACTTTTTATAGTGTGAAGGCGGACAACAGGGAAAAGCGACTACCAGACAGCAAGCAAATGCTTGGAAAAAGGATCAGACAATATCCGCTGAGTTGATATATTCACCAATCCCCAACTGCCTCTTTAAAAAGCTTAATCTACGTTTCATGAGATTATATTTACGCCAAGAAGGTCGTAATACACTGTGTAGATGGATACCCGTTGCAACAGTTTGAGGGTGGCTGTATTATACACTGGCAAGTTGTATACCTTCTGGTAAGCATATCTACAAAAGTCAATATGAGACACTCTCTAGGTTTACCATAGATGCCCGTTCCTTGCATATTTTTGTTGAGCCCTCCCTCTAAAGAGACTGGAAACGGATCACTATCTTCCTTGGTGCCGTGTATGAAGCTCGCAGGGGACAGTTGGACTACACAATGACAAACGTCTTCACAGACAAGTCTTGCCATTTGCACTCCTTAAATATTTCGTCTCCCTCGTCGATGAAGAACATGCTGACACGGCGATATCATAGTTTACTTGTAGTACTGCCACCGGATTTATCGATAGACACCATTTCGTTGCTAGAAACTTAGACTGTCCCCAACAGCAGAGAGTAGAGGCGTAATCGCTAAGAAGTATCGGAAGCAATGTGGATAGCAGCAAAGCGCTGTCCAAAGTATGGCTTGTGTCGGAACCGGTATTCTGCCCCAACAGAGGAGTTTGGCTTTGTCACATGCATCGTTATAAAACGCTGAAATGTATGGGTCGCAGTCTGCGAATGCTCCTAGCTGAAGCATTGGCTTGTGATGACAAGTTGTCCGCTATAGATCCGACTCAAGTTGCTGCCATCAAGGGCATCAATGCGTATGTCGATGGCTTTCGCTCAGCTTCAACCTCGCCCGGCCAAGAGTCTAGTTCCCCTTCCAGGCTGGCCCAGCTCCATGATGGCCCGATACTTCCCCACGTAAGCCTCCTTGGTCATCTGCACTTGGACACCCAGCTCCGTGATGCCTGCCATGATTCCAGAGTAGGCCGCGGAAGAAGTTCCCTTTCCATAGTCCAGCACAATACTCATCTTCAAGCACTACTTGCATTCGTTTTGCAAAACCTGCAAGAGCAACGAGTCTGTCGTTGGGTACAGTGAAGTTTCGCCTCGAATAATAGTGAAGGAGGCCGTACCAAAACGAGTAGAGATTTTTGGTTGAATGAATGGCTTCGGATTTGAGCCTGCTCACATCTCCCGCCAGCACATACGTAGCTATTCTCTTGAATTCTTGTGACGCGGCCTGGTATACACTTGGGCGATTTCTGGCCAAGCGATCATCTCCGCCCGGCTCGGTGATTAGCGCAGAGGGGCATTGCCATCCTATCTGGCCTCTCGTGTACGAGAGAAGACCAGGCGCGAGGAGGTCTTCTTGCATAATCCATCCTCTTGTTGCCCACTGACAAGTCTTGATATCAAGGTGATGCCTAAAGTAGTCGAAATAGGGCTGAACTCCCACATATTGTTGTATGCAAGCGCCGTCATATTCTTTGGGAGTTTTCCAGGGCAGACGACATGAATGGATCTGGCTTCGTATCTTAAAGAGTCCGGAGTTGACATTCTTTGAGGCTGTGGCGGCTATGACTACTTCTGCATGGTTATATATGTCGTCCATTTTCGGTGCCTCTCGGCTCCAGTCTTCAGGGAGTCTTGAAAGATGCACAGGGAATCTACCCATAGATACTGGATACCGAGGGCTCTCATGACGATGATGGCGTCTCGGATAGCTGCGAGAAATTCTTCGAGGGAAAGACCATTCTTCAGTCTCCCCAAGGATTTTTGAGAAAGAATGAAGCTAGAGATTCTGCTCCAGGTATAGCTGAGAGCTGTCTACCTGCCAGGAACAGAACCCCTCATGTGCAAGTGAGGGTCGCCGTAGAAGACCCGACGTCAATGCCTCTGGTGGGCAGATTCTTGATCTGATTACGGAGAGTAAAGCAACTTTCATGGCTCGCAATGCACTCGTCAAGCCACTTCTTAGCAACGTTCAGAGAGGACTTCGACGCAGAGTCTCCGACGATTTCGCGGAGGAGCAAATATGTGAGATTATCTCGGTCCACTAATTTCTGCCCTTCAACACAATTATTAGACATTTACATGCCGTATTTCGAAATACGCACCTGCCTCTTGAAATAGAAAAAAGGTCATGAGCAGTTTAAAATCTGCGTGGACTTCGATACATGCTTTGAGCGTCCCTTCAACACTCAGCAGTATTGGGCCTGCGAATTCTTGCGCAAAATATTCATCTGTAGACTGTGAGAAGGGTATTTCCTGGTCGACTCCGGTTCGCAACGGATCATGTTCCTGCATAAAAGTGGTCTATATCATTAAGCAAAGTTCACAGCCATGGTCGGCTCCATCTTGTATACTCGAGATCGAGTCCTGGTAAGAGGCTGGCCAGAATGTAATATCGCCGCCACTCAGCCTATCATCCTGTTCCGTGTTTTCTTTAAAGGTTAGCAGCAGTTGCCGAATATCGAGCGCTATACAGCTGTTACAGAGGGGCATCTCGAAGCTTCTGCACGAATCACCACGTCCTAGCTCTTATTATAACGTGATGTGAAGTAGCGGGAAGCGATGATTAAATGAGGCCCGCTGCCACTATACGGCAATCCGTCCTTATGGCTAGGTGAATACAGAACCGTAGTACTATTTTCTGATTTGTTCCTGGCGCCCATCGCACTTGGCTGGAAGCTGAATCTTTTCAGCGACCCGCCACTGCCCAACATATTTAGACACGACAACAATGACCGTCCATCCAGACCGACGAGACATGGTTATATCGCTGTGGTGGCATGATACTGCATAGTCCCCTTTCTAAGGCATGCATATTTCCGCCTTTGGATGTGTGTCTTCTTTGGCATGTAACCTTGGTTATTGTATAGCACAGCAATAAACAAGAGTCGGTCTTCCAGTGTTGCGCAGGCCGCAGTGCGGACCTTAATCGTAGGTACGCTTCATAGAAGTGTAATGTTGCTAGACATGTGAAATCTCGGATTTACACGGGAGGAGTTGCCTGTTTGAACTACCTGCTGCTTAAACATTATTAAGGATCGTACTTTTATCGAAAATCTTCTTTATTTACTATTTTCTTTCATCTAGTTCTTTTAAGTCATGCAGATCACGCTGCGCTATTCGGCAGCATTTAGACGTTCTTTTTTTTAAGACGCGCGGAATGTGCGGTTATGGCATTTACCACAAAATTTACCAAAAACTCATCAAATCTCTTCAAAAGTGACATTAAAAAGATTCAAATTGGCTCAAATAACATTCCAAACCAGTTGACAGAGAGTAGGTTGCCATTTGGTTGCTCACCTCGTGGAATGAGAAGTACGAGTCGTTGCAAAGCTGGCCCCTGTGCACTTTGGCCATAGTATGTAACATACAGAAATTAGGTCCATATTATTTAGGAAATTAGAGCATCATCAGGATAGCATCATCAAAATTGCAATCAAGTTTGTACCTGGGAAAAGAAATACGAGCGTGGTGGCGAGGCTGATCGACAGGTGCTAGATATCTCCAGACCCTGCAGTCCTAGTAAAACGAAGATCGCCGGCTCAGCTAGCGACGCAACTAACACGACCGTCTAAAATGGGAATTCGGAAGCGGAAAAGATTGGCCATGGTGGCGCATCGCCTATAAACGGAACATAAACGGTTGTTGTTCCTATATCGGCAAATATGTATGACGCATTGACCTTAGAATACTTCAAGTCCAGAAAACCCGGTACGGATATGAGATGCAAGCAGCCCAGCAAAGAGAAAAGAGAAACCAGGGGTCACAAGACCATTGGAACTCCGAAATAGCAGCCGAGAAGGGGGTTGCTGCTTTTCCTTCCCTTTTACCTTTTTAAAAGCGTATTGACCTTTTACGAAGTATATTAGGGTATGAAGCTAGACATCCATGTTAGACAAATATTGTAACGGCGTGGTGGGCGCCCCCATGCGCTTCCCGATTCTTAGCCCTGCTTGCAAGCAAGCTGAACAATGCCTAACGGTTTGGCGATCATAACTTAAAACTGCTGAATATCTTGCAAATTTGATGGGCGACCTTATTCCACATTAGCACAACGCTGAGATCAATGCTATTCTATATTTAGAATGTTAGATCAATGTTGATATGTAAGTATAGCTCCGTGGACCGTAATGTGAAGTCCGATGGAAGTTTACAGGTCAAAGTGCTTCTGGGCTCAGTAATCAACCCAGCCGATTTTCTTTCACACTTTACATACACGGAATATAGATGATTAGCACGCCGCAAGACAGAATTCTTCGGAAATGGCAGTTAGCATAGCGTGTAGAATCTCAACTGTACAGGGCTGAAGAAAGGGGCGATTTCTGTCCGATATTACAAAATATACGGAGTACAAGTGCGGCCTGAGATGAGTTGATAGAAAAGCATCATGAGAGGCTTGGAGATGGTGGACGTCAAAGACTCAGATGCATACCAACCCAATTGTGCAGTGATGTATTCGACTCACACACTAGTACGAATTATGACGAGGGATCTTCAAGCACCATCTATATGTGGCCATCTACTATGTCCTCTAATACCGTATTACCTCACGTTTTTCGACGATAAATATAAATGGGTATTGTGAATGTAACTTCCTGGCTAGATACCTCTAAGTTAAAGAAGGAAAAGTCCATGTGGGTACCGGTACTTCGACTTTGTTAGATTTCTTGATTATCACGCTGTCAGATTTATCGTCGAAAACGCGAGGTAATTGCAACAACCTCGCTTTTTCAACGATAAATCTGACAGCGTGGTAGCTTATAAAGTATCTTTTTTATAATTTATATAGGAAATTATATGTGAAATAGAAAAGTGATACTTTATAAGCTACCTAAATAAAAATGAGCTGTCAGATTTATCGTCGAAAAAGCGAGGTTGTTGCAATTACCTCGCTTTTTCGACGATAAATCTGACAGCATGGTAGCTTATAAAGTATCTTTCTTATAATTTATATAAGAAATTATATGTGAAGTAGAAAAATGATACTTTATAAGCTACCTAAACAAAAATGAGCTGTCAGATTTATCGTCGAAAACGCGAGGTAATACGGTATACGAAATGCTGCCCTCCTTATATTGATCAAATTATACACGCTAGCGCTCATATTTTCCGTCCATATACCCATTTTATTTATCGGAATTGGGTAGAATTGTCACTACCGGCATACAAAGTACTAGTGGCACGTCACAATCGCCCGGACGATATTGTCTTATTGGTTCGCGGTAACAGAACGCCGGCGGGAACACCTCAGAAACTTGCATAACTAAATTAATTATCTGGAGCTGCCGCGTGCTTTGTTGTCTCTGGTTGGTCGCCATTGTGGATGAAGCTACATGTACACTGTAAATACCGATGTGCCGATGGGCGGATGCGAACCACTACGGCGATTGTCGCTTATGTTCAGCTCGCTTTGCTTCTTCATTTCATGGCAGTGGCGTATGGCAGAAATTAATTGGTGGTTTAGCATATAAAGTGACGAAATCATCAATCAATGAGCGCAAATGACCGCAGCATTGTATTGGTGTGTTAAGATCGTTGCCCTTACGAGTACTATGGCCGGACCATTAAGATTAGATGAAAGCATACGGAGCTGAACAACGGGGCGCAATTGGCCCTCCTCAGCGTAACCGAGGATATTCTCTCTGCGAAAGCACAGGATCGGCATGTCATTTATCACATTCAAGGCGAAGAAGTTCCTGCATAACCGTTAGCAATGCAACCATCATCAGCTAACCTTGTTCGTACCAAACACATGGTACTTTCGGGTGTTGCTGCTCCATTCTCACAGATTCTGAGTCGATAGATGACAACCACAAGGAATGAAGTAAAAGCTTGTAAATAGTTTGCTCACGGAGCAGAATAGTGGATACGCCGTGTCTTCGGAATGTAACGATCGATGTCTAGTCCTTTCTGCTTGACTGAGATTCTGCATGTGCAACAGCACTGCAGTTGGATATGATCATATCTAAGGATAATGATTTGAGTGACAAGCTGTCACCCAGGGTGACAATATGCGGAGCAGGCGCTAGAATTCTTTGTTGAAGCTTCTACTAATCCCACGATTACTTCACGTAATGTTCTAGTTGTACATAGAGAACAAATGGCTACTCGAAATCAATGATCCCACTAAAGGCACTTCGAACATGGGGTATTAACCTGAATTTCATTGCACGTGATATTCCATTCAGGCCAGAGACGATGTTGCCACCCCACGGCCCAGCGAGAAACTCTGGATGATTCTACGCCCAGGGCGCGTCGAATCTGACATCAGAGGGGATCGACTTTACAACCGATATAAACGGTCTAGATACAGGCTATCCAGGGACTACTATAAATACACGTTGCTTCAATATGCTCTGCACTAAGTACCGTAGGATCGGTGTGCAGCTGAGGTGAAACTGGGGTGTAATGCAGGAGTAAGGAAGCGCGTTTAGCATACAAGTACCGACGCCGTTGGTAATACAAGATCGACTGATTCCTTAGCACGGCAGAGCAATATAAATTTCCTTGTTTTGATCCCCGGTCTTCTGTGTATTCTTCCTCTATAGGCCGCAAGGCAAGTGATTGGCAGCCCGCTAAAATAGTACGCATGAATTTGCCTCCCCCACAGCCAACTCACCAGCATGTAATTAGACAGCTCATTGGGCAATCAGAAACGGGGCCGAAGGTCCGAGATACTACAAATGAGCCCTCCCTATTAATTTAGGGTCGGGTTCTCGGCATACATCCGCTGAAGAGTTTGCCACAGGGGCATGGGCACCAGATAATGGTACTCTAAAGAGGTAACTACATGTATAGGTGTGGTAATCGTAGAACCAAACTGCTTTGATCTCGTACGATGATATTCATTGCTAATGTAACCGAATCCCGAGATTCGAAGGCTGACATGTAAATGGATTACTATATTGCACACTCTTTGCCTCGATAATATCGGTTAAGAATGAGTGGCGTTGCAATGCCACAAGCTCACCGAAGATTTCGACCTTGTCCTACTATGCGAGGAACTTGAAGACATTCGTAATAAAAGTGGCAAATAATGTACCTTAATTGAACGCTATCTATAAATAAATTTTAAGGTGAAGAACGCCACTGGCATAGTCCTGATACAAGATGAACGGCTAGCTCATTATTCCTTGTAAAGCCTGGTTGAGATCTTCCATGCCATCTGCCAACCACGTCGTTGCATTGTCCACTGTGTACATTACTTCACTGGTAATTCATCTTCCTGCTACATTGATCCCTGCGCAATGACAGATACATGATGAAAGTATCTAATCCATGAGCCAAGATATCCTAGCATCCAAATCCCTGCTCAGGCACAATTGTATAGCTGCGATGCTGGAGAATAGAAACAACAAAAAACAGGATTTTATGACTGCCAAGAGAATATGAACCTTGTACGCATACATGGAAAGGGATTCGGAATTGAATATAAATATCTCGTTGATCTCTCGCTGTACAAATCTTTTCACCATCACCAAATAACTTAGTAGATCAACAGTCCCAACAGTCGCTTCAATCTCAACCTTGGTATTCATCAGCCTTTATTGCTAAATACCCCTTCTTTTCAAAATGAAGTTCGTTGTTGTTGCCACTCTCTTTCTCACCGGCGCCATCGCCGCCCCGTCACCCAATGCCCTAAATTCCCGCGGTCTTCTTTGCAGCCCTGGCCTTTACTCCACCGCGCAGTGCTGTGGTGTTGATGTATTGGGAGTTGCTGATTTGGACTGTGCGGCTCGTAAGTAGTCTCTCAAAGCCCAAACATATTTATTGATTTGAAGATGCTGATACTGGGAATTTAGCTACTGGCACTATTACCGACGCCCAAGGGTTTCAGGCTGCCTGTGCTAAGAAAGGCCAAGAGGCTCGCTGCTGTGTTCTCCCTGTTGTAAGTTATCCTAAGATACGTGTAATGCGGCTGCTTTTATAGACTGGCAATACTAACAATTTTTGTCCCTTTAGGCTGGCCAAGATGTCCTGTGCCAGGACCCCCCTGGCTTGTAAATGACCGCTAGCTCACAGACATTGCACGAGTCGTTTGTGTTCATGTAGATATGTATCTGGCACGACAAAGATTTGACAGCTACAGATAGCGGGACTTGTTGAGAATGAGAGCTGGAATGTATGGATAGAAGTGCGATCTGCTACTGAGCTCATTATTATAATCTAAATAACACATCAAATGAGATTAAAAATCTGAACATATAGAAGTGTCCACGTGTTATATGTAGTAATGCTCATTTCTATCTCACATCCGTAATTCCCAATTCACCCAAAGACAATTCGCATAGTTGTGAACATTAATTATCTATATTTACTATTCAAGGTTTCTGTGGAACTTGAAAGTTCACTTTAAAGTCTTTAAATACCTCTGTATTGTCGGAGAATGGTGGGCATTTGAACAGCTTAGAAGCTACGCAGCTTCGTACTTCGGGTTCATCTACTAACGCCCAGTAGATTATGGCAAATGGTGATGGTGGGATATATTGGTCGATTGCGGAGCCATCTATTGCCTTTGTGATATACTGTGTGATTCTGAGTGCTTCAATAGCCAGCTGGCATTGGAATCGGACTTGGTTAGGGAGTAAGAGACCATTTCCATTTGCCCCATACGCCATTCGGCAAATGTACCCCATATCCTCAGGTCGTACTCGATCTGACTGCGTGGACGGAAAGAGAATAGACCATTTTAGCCGCATAAGCTGTATAAGCGCTGCGTTATAATATAACAGTTCCAGTGCCAAAGATACGGAACTGAACTCTAGAGGTTTTGACAGAGTCTCGTCCAAGGAAAGAACTGAGCTAGGTTCATCTGTAAAGGATATGTAATCCAATGTTTCCCAAACAGCGGTAGGGTGTGCATGATGCCATGCAATTCGCCAATTATGAAGTTCCGAAATGTAGTCGCTTATCTCGTGTTGAAAATAACTTTGTGCATAGTTACTCTGCTTGCTCATATCTTCTATTAGTCCGGGGATTCCAATTATAATATTTAACAGCGTGTCTTCAGTTGTATTTAGGTGGCGTTTCCATGGGACAGATGTCCACCTCGGAGCTTCGAGAAAGGAGCGCCGTTGATTTCGAACCCCCCAACAAGTCTATATATTTTTAAATAAGTCGTCTTGATCATCTCTAAAGATAATCTGTTCAAATGGTGTCATCACTCACATGCATGATTCTACATGATCGATATGTAGAAATCAGAGTCTCTTGCTCAAAATATGCAGGTCCACAGTACTCCATAATTTGGTTTAAACCATTCACATGAGTATTTCCGTTACCATCTTCTACAGACCACTTATTTATGTTAATGTTACTGCGGTTATTTCAAATATGAAAGAAAACTCACATCATACATGGCCATCATAAGAACAGTAGGTATTAGCTTAGCCAGTGCCGTTTTATCTGAGTGCTCAATCAAACTCTGAGCTTGACGCAGTGTTTCTGCATATAAGGCCCGAGACTTTGCCAGCAGTGTCTGGGCTTTAAGTTCCTTTCCCATGCACCCATACACAATGGCGAAGCTACAAAGCCGATTAACAGTAGGGGAGCCAATATGAATCGCCCTCTTCAACATTGGATACCAGAATGGAGCCCATTGATAGGCAGAGTAGAAATACGAATGAATTCCTTCGTCAAGTGTCCCTATAGCCACTCTCGTAAAGATCCCGTCGTTTGGAACTTTAAACCCGTTCATCGCTACATATGGCGATTTATTGTCATCTTGATTCATAGCCACATAATGTTGTATTCGTAGAACAGGCTGGTAACCTTTGCAAGAATGACCGGAGCGAAGGCATTGACCGCATGACGGCTTGGCCTTGTCTAGAGTATATGGGGTTTGAGTTAGAAGAACTGAACCAGTAATAGGGATCGTCAACTCCTTACCGCATTTAACACGTCTTCTTCGACAAGTATGGCAGTAGCCGCTGGTTGAGTATCGACCCATGCTTGTGACGAGCCAATCGGTGATTGAAGAGATATTAAGGGAGAGATGATAAAGTTGTCTCGTGGATTGCTTGGCCACAGGCATGTGCTTACTGTGGGCTGCTGGGATTTGTAATCGGTTGAAGCTGCAATCGCTGTATTCCCAATTAGTACACAGCTTATGTTGGTCCTGACTCTAAATATCATACTATAAGTGGCGCTAAAAACTCGGCTGATTCCGCCGCTGCACAGTGTCTTATACTCCATATTTAATGGGCAATTGCCCCCTGGTTATCTCTATAGTCTTGTATTAATGAAAGTTATTAGGTGGATGATGGTGCATATAAATACAAGTAGTTGGTTTGATCTATACCCTGCGTTTCTAAACGCTCACCCCAAAACTCCCCAAGAAGGCCCTTCTTATTAATTCTAGTTAGAACATTGTCGTGTTGCAGTAATAACTCTGATTAAACAAGAGTTACTTTATTGTTCAGCCATGTGAGATTTGCTGGCTTCATAGTAGCTGCGGCGCTGCCAAAGAACTCCACGAGACGTTGCGCGACCCATTCAGGATTCTCATCTGCGATCCAATGACCGGCCTTTGGAACTATATCATAAGTGACATTATGGCTGACATTACCCCAAAATTGCTTCAACACACTCTCCGGCGCAAGGCTGGCTTCGCCACCCAGGGCAAGGAGAGGCATTTTAAAGGTGGTATCCGCAAATGCCTTGGTGAAGAGGTTACGGTCTGCTGTTGTTGAAGCGGTAGAGAAGGGACCCAACATGCTGCGCAAGAAACCTGGCTTGCTGATGCTTGTTGTATAACGCTGGAGAACCTCATCAGGAATCGCCTCATTGCCTTTGTAGCTGCTGTGATAAAAGTACCAAGCAAGCATATCCTTTTCACGACCGCGAATAAAGAACTCTGCGGCATCCGTTACGCTAAAAAAAGCTAGCTGCCAGTTGGCGTAGAGATCCCAAGTAGGAGAAGGACAAGAGAATTGTTCATATCCAAATCCTGGTAGGACGTATTCAGATACACCAAGCGATGTAACGGAGTCTGGGAAAAGAGCTGCTAGGGCAGATGCTGCGCCTACTCCTTTATCATGAGAGAATACCAAGGTCTGATTCAAATGCAGAAAGTCAAGAAGGCCCTTGAGATCTGAAGCCATTGCTTCAGAGCTGTAGTCATTGTCTGCTGGAATAGAGCTATCTCCAGCGCCTCGGTTATCGGGAGCAATAACTGTGAAATGAGAGGCGAGAATAGGGCCCATAATGCGCCATGTATACTGTAGCATTATAATATTATTAGTTGTGGTAAGAAGCAGCAGCGACTAGGAAAAACTTACGCTGTGTTGCGGATTTCCGTGAACAAGCAGTAAAGGAGGCCCACTTCCTGCATAACGGAAATGAATGCTCACGTTACTCAACTGAACTCGGCCATGATCCCAGCTATTGAACCCAGCTGTGTCCGCTGAGACAAGTGGAAGCAAAGCTAACGTAATAATGGAGGTAAGCTTAGAAAGATTTGAAAACATGTTGAAGAGATAAGGAGAATATCCGATTCAAAAACGCAGGCGTGCAACAAATGATCAGAATATATCACTACTAGGCTGAAGCAGGCAGAATGCTTACAGAAAGGCGATACAGATCCTCAAGCAAAAAAGCATTAATTGAAGAAAGGAATCCTCCTTTATATAGTCTCCAAATTCTATCTAACTAAGATTATCTAGGTGTTTAGCTTACGAATGAAACAAACTTCGGACTTACTAAAATATGATGACAGAATTGTTATATTACGAATGGATTTTCAATCAATGGATATGAATAATACTAAATTAGGAAATCCGAAAAATAGGCAACAGTCAAGGAGCTATCTACTGAAAAAACTGCCGTCTCCACTCCTAAGATACAGGATTCGTCTATGCAATTAATCCAAATGAGCGACCTATATCAGCAACAGGGAAAGCAACTTTTTTAAATTTGACAAAACGATACTTGAATGGCAATTGATTTAACTGTGTAAATACGTTACATCGAATCACTCCAAATTTCCCATTAGGCATTTGGTCGCATCTTGGTTCACAAATTTCGATATATCGCGAGAGTACAGAGCGTCTCGCCAAAGTTCAAGTTGAAGTTAGACTATTCATTCCATCGGGTATGCACCTCGACAAAACTAACCCATTTGAGAATAGACGACGTGGCAAAAGCCCATTAAATTCTCCACAGTTTACCACTTTGACCACGCTTACATATGCGCCCCTTAAAAAGCTTGTATATTATCGCTCAACGTAGCCACAGTTCGTTCACTTTAGCCTAGAAATAGTATCCTGCGAGGATTTGAATGCTAGGTTGTCAATATCCACATGATTGTATGCTGATTTTACAACTATAGTGGATTAATAAAGGCTTTCCGGTTGTTCCGCCCTTCTAGGAAACGTGAAGCACTTATAGCTTTTTCAACACTATCAGCATCTAGCTAAATCTGGATTTGATATAGCGGCTTTCTATATTCCAACTATCATACGTATAATAACTCTTTCTCTCGCTCAGTACCAGCCATTTCCTTTCTCCTTTTAATCACCACCTTTTCTGCACGCTTGAACGGAGCGGCATTGGGGGTAGCAAAACCCGGGCAATTGCGTCGAGCACTGGCATCCATGCTGGAACCTCCTCCAGCTCCCGTCGTACGTCGGTTACGGCAATCATGAGTAGAACCCTGAGTGTAAAGTGTACGTCATTCGCTACTACATGGAGCTGTTTGCTAGCGAAAGGAATGTCAAAGTCGTGGAGAAGTTTCTTTAAAATACAGTTTTAAAATACAGTCGTAAAACGCGTGGAGTGGATGGCCCTTGTCGTGCCAATCACGAAGACGGGGTTAAGATTATTATTGACCTTTTTTAGTATGGCTATTTCACAATGACCCCCGTGAACGATGAGAATCAACAAAGAGGAGCTTCCAAGAAGCTTTTTCAAGCGCTTCTCCAGGCAAAAGAGCGGAATACACCGATATTTCCCAAAGCAGAACAAGTTGTCGTGTATTGAATAATAATCGGTATCTTCAACAATCCATTGTAAGTCGTACGCCCGTAATTATTCAGCCGCGCCATATTCCCCAATAACGTTTTGATAAAGACGTGATACAGATCTTGATACTGCTGTCGACGAAGTCCGCAGTAAAATGTAATATTTAAACTCAAAATTACAATATCTAGTGACACAGGATAACTTGAGGTGATATATGGAAGGAAATGGACTTGTTTTGAACACTGAGCCGCTATGCACTAGGAAGTGTCAAAGTGAGCTCTTTGTGACTACACATCGAAGAAAGCGGGTAAGCATTACTACATGTATGCATTTAGAACTGAGAATTAGATAATGGGTACATGCGTCAGAGTTCTGCCACCTGCGAGGAGGTGAATGGGCGGCTGCGCAACGTGCACACCCGGCTGCTGTATCTAGGCTGCAAAAAACTCCCAGCTGGATTATTATTGCACCAGCCCGCGGCAGCAGAATTTTGAAGCAGCAGAATTTTGAAGCAGCAGAATTTTGAAGCAGCAGAATTTCAGATTCATCCTCTCTTCTCTTTCCACCATCCCTCACACACACCCACGTTTTTCTTCATTAGCCAGCCACCATCATGCCACGCAGGAGACGATCGCAGAACCCGGATGGAGCCGAAAAGATTCGAAACTCTGCCAAGAGACAAAAAAGTGAAAACGAGAGCCAAATCAAAGGCACCGTCGATAAAATATCAGGCAGCGCTAGAGCTAGAGCTAGATCCAGATCATCTCTCACTGAGGAAGAATGGACGATTGGATTACCGTTGCCAGCGTCGCTGATCCCATCAGGATTTCTACCAAGTTCTCAATTCCAACCACAATCAGTCAAGGAATTGCATGGTCATGAAAGAGCAGACGCAATCAGAAGCTGGAGATTGTCAGAATACAAATCACGACCACCGTTTGCGCGTTTGCTGTGTTTAGATAAAAAACACAGTGAAAAATTATTAGCTGCATACTTGGGGTTCAATACGGTTCCGCAGCTGCATTACTTTGCATATGTTCAAGGTATGAAGCTGCTTTCACTCTTTGAGGCTCTATGAGCCGTTTTATTTTGCTCAATATGTACTGAATATGTTGACAGTCCCCAACATATTGACACATTTACTTCGGATACACTACCAGGACTACCGTCGACGACAGAGCGCAGCCAATACGAGTCTCAGTGATAGTTTTCCTCCTGCCTCTAAAGTATAGGAACGATTTAGAGATATAGTGAAAGGAGATCTAAACTGGTTAAAATTGGCACTTGATACAAGTCGTCCAGACCAGATCCTAGTTTCATCCTCACGATCCCAACAGAAGCTAGTAGAAGACGAACATAACATCACATTGAGAGATATAGATCCAGCATTATCAGTTCTTGCCGCGTCGTACAAATTAATCATAACGCACCCCAGCCGCTTCTGCCAACAGCAGCCTCAGGAGCCAAACGAGAATACTTGGGGGATTCATCATGAGGACTGGATGCGAGCTTACGCTGTGATTTCTTTCGCATGTGAAAAACACATTTCCTTCGCGATTAGCCTTGAAATGAACCCTTCACTAACTTTATTTACGACAAAATTGATTTTCTCTCATACAAGACAAAAATCTAAATCTTTTGGCTACATAACATATGAGCTGTTACCACAGGCGAAGGCACCCGATGGGCCCGGTAGGACGACTACAATGCAGCTAGATCAAGAAACCGATTTCCTCGAATTGGAACATAGTATAGCTGAAATGGGGAATTTATCGCAGCTTGCAACAAAGGATGAAATCAATCAAACCAACAATGCTATCGAGCTCTTCCAGTCTAAGATTACGGCGAAAAGCGACCACATAATTCAAGACACTGATGGCGCCTTATCCGAGATTATTATAGAAGCTGTCTGCACAACACTTGGTACCATTGTTCCTGGAACTGACTTGGATAAGGGATTGGGCTCTCTTGAAGTAGCAACTAAAATGCGGAGACCTCCAATTACAGAGAATGAGACAGAAGCATTACGAATGTTGCTAAAGTCACGGTTCTGTCGGGTACAACTTGACGCGTCTCAACATACAGCTTCTGACAACGAACACCCTCAAGATGTCCTGCAGCCAGTTATAATTGCAAAAGACGCTACTAGGCCTGATCAAGCAAATGAACATATTTCATCCAAAAGTTCTATCGATTTGAAACGACTGAGAAAGGCCAGGGCACGTCTTGGAGAGAATCTTCCGACCAACCAAGACTTGACAAGTATCTGTAGCTTGAGAGGTATTGATGTAAATAGCTTGTCTGTTAATCCGCATAACCCCCCACAGGGAGCCAAAGCGCCTCAAATCCTAGGTATGTTCTTTTTCTCAATCATTAAACAACATGTTCTAGCGAGAGGGTATTTTTGTTAGGATCAACATCGGTTCATCATAGCGAATCATGCTAGCTAACCTCAGATGTAGATGCCAACCGATTAGCGGAGTTGTTAGGTGGACCTCTGCGAACTGGCATATTACATAGCGAATGTGGTACTGGGAAAACGTTTGTGACATTGCTGGCCTTGAAATTCTTGATTGACGAAAGAATCCGTCGGTTTGACAACGATCTACTTCATGTAAAAGAAGACGAACGATTGTTTAAACCAAGCATCATATTTGTGCCGTCAACAATATTACACTGGTACTTGGCATCAATGAAGTACCGTTGGATGGGAATATTCAATATTTTGCTACTTTGTGATATCAGTGAGAAGCAGTACCTGGAATCTCACGTAATCAACAGCACTGAGGAGCTCCAAAGGCATGTTGACCGCTGGGCAGCAGAGCATAGGGATTCTAAGACTGCGCGAACTATTCTCTTGGCGTCATATGAAGCTGGGGTAAAGTTCATGTTTGACTCTCAGACTAATCAGCCACAGCCTAGCCAACAGATGCAAGACGTGGCCGCTCAGAAACAGCATGATGCTGACATCATTCCAAACGAAGTTCCTACAAAAGACGTCAACGAGAAAAATAACGAGGAAAATCAGGAAAACGATGAAGTCGGTTCAACCCAACTCTCCAACTCTGGGCAGGATGCCACCGCTCAGAGAGACCATGAGAAGATAGCTATACACAACGACATGTGGAATTTGGTAGTTCTCGATGAGTGCCATGTCATCAAGAAAGAGACAACTGGCTACCAAAAGCTAGTAAAGCAGTTGGACCGAGATGCCCTCCTTCTAGTTTCTTCAAACCCCTTGACCTCTCTGAAAGATTTATACAGCTATCTTAGACTAATGTGGGATACAGCCTGGCCGTTTAGCTACTCGATGGAGTCAGACTCGATTTTGAGTACGACGCTCTATGATCCAGAAACATACAAGAATTTACTCAAGAGAGAAAATATGCATGAAGCTACTAGAAAGCAAGTAATAACTGGAGGAATTATGCCTGACAAGCTCACCCCACGACAAAGGCAGCGACGCGCAGAGTACATTGGGTTCGTCCTGGGCGGATCTGGGCCAGCCTATTTGCTTCATCCGGAGCTTTATAAAAAATTTTCGCAAACCAGTGGATTTGAAGCCAGCGCTATAGTGCCAGTGATTCGAAAAGTGTTGGAGATGGTATCTGTGCGACGAGGCTTGCTTACCCCTATGAGGCTTCCGAATGATGATATTACCTATGTTGGAATGGGGATTGCTGGCTTAACCATTCGAACAATTGAGCTCACGTCAACAAATACAGACTCAGCTAGGAAAAGGCTTGAGACGCATATCTCTGAGCTGCTCAAATACTCCGAAGATTTGCATGTCAAGGCAGGAGAAGTGGAAGCAATGTTGGACAGCGCAATCTGTCGCCAATTGTCTCTGATTTCAACTGATGTCAATAATATAGCATTGACTACTACAACAAAGGGATTATTGAACCTTGTATCAACTACCCAAAGACATTCCATCCCTTCTATATCTACGACGAAAGGATTAGAAGATATGAGTTTGTTGGCTAAGTGCGATACAACCGGTGGCTTACAATGGCTGTTCTATCATACTAGAGATTTGCAGAGGTATAGCTTTCCTAAAGATAGACTGAATCAAGTACGTTATGCAGCTTGGGACAGTCCCAAGTATTGCTATGTACTACTGCGAGCTCTTGAAGCCAAAAAGCGAGATGAGAAGCTATTGGTATGCGTGAACAATCCGTTGACATCTTTGTAAGTTTTTGTTTATTCGTTTCTTCTTTTTCTCTCTTTCTTCTTCTTCTTCTTTCCCCATCATATCACTTCTTTTACACATTTCCAATTTGATAGACGTTTAAATTAAATACCTATCGAGAGTGATTAATTGACAACGAATAGGATCATCAATGCGCTGCTTGTAACCTGTGGAATCAAGACCCTTTGCTGTACGTCGAGACACTCTGAATCAGAGAGAATGCGAGCTATATCGGCTTTCAAGAGCACATCGACACACACGTGCCTTGTCACGTCTATGCAGCTCTGTGATTCTGGATTAAGGATTCATGATTGTTGCCACAGAGGAATTGTCATGGAGCTCCCGACGAATCATTCAGTTCTTCTACGCACTATAGGCAGGCTTTGGCGAATCAATCAAACGCACAGCGTAGATTGGGAGATTCTTATTGCTAAACATAGCTTCGATGCATTCATTGAAGGAAGCATCATGAAAGAATATTCTGCTGTCGTCGCCGCCACAGCAAACATTGATGCCGCAATTACAGGGGAAGCACGGATGATCTGTGCATATGAGATTGTGAAACAGCAGCTAGGACAAGAATACTCGCGGTACCCAAGAATGAGAGCACCATGGAATGAGATGGATGGTGACGATATGCGTCATGAAGGATACTTTTATTCCGCGCTTGCTGATTTCTTCTTCAAGAATCCGGACCAGGCGTTCTTGGTAGGCCGATACAACATTCGACAAATTGCCCTAGCTTGGAAGATTGGAATGGAGATTACTACTGCCATGGTAAAGCAGCCAGTGCTCTTGGAAGCCGGAGAAGGCCTGGCTCTCAAGTATTTGTGATAAGACCTGAAAAGTGGAATTTGCGAGCGCTGGCGGCATTTTTGGGGCGATCTCTCGCGGCTATCGCAGAGAGTATGAGATTGAGTGGAGTAAGTGCGAAGAATGAAACTGATAACTAATTTGATAAAGGATGCTGCTATATAAGAAATGAGGTTTGGCGATGGAATTACGAAGATGACGCTATTTGGTCGTGGCAAAGCTGGGTGCTAGGAGAGTGGACATTCTTTGGTGATTAGTTGGCAGTACCTATGGATGTAACCTGTTATTAGTTAAGATATATCTTTGATCTCAATCTCCTCGGTGGACGATATTCTTGCAGCTTTTGTGACGGGCACTAATATCTCCTCCTCAGCATGTTACATGTAGCTTCTCATAAATCCACCCTAGGTTACCATCACAGTGCAGCTTGGGTAATGCCGAATAAACAACATGCTTGCACGCAGATCAACCCATCACATGCATAAACTAAAGCATACCATCAAGCACATGAAAGAAAAAAACACCAAGAAAGCCAAGAAACTGCCGCGGCACCAGCCATTAGTTCCATTTACCCCAGATCTCGCTCCCACACCCCGCTTTGCAGCTTTTGTTCTAGTCCAGCATCCTCCGATGGCGTTTCCCCGCAAATAGTCGAAGATGGTGGTGTGGTGCCTGGTGAGGACGACGAACAAACATCTGCGGGGAAAACAAACGAACAACAAGCAAATACTACACAAAAATTTGTTAAAATACGAGGCAAAATAGAACGAAGCTCTTGTTGTACCACTGCATTACTAGAACCTTTCCACGTCAGGCTTGGTATGGCGTTGCATTGGACCGGCTGGGCTGCCTGATTTGGCGACCAGGGCCGGGGTATGGGGGAGCGATGACGGATGCGACGATCCCTTCTGTTGTTGATGTTAGTTGCATTTGTGATTTTGCGTGACGGGACGTAATGCAATTTCACGAGAGTGAGAAAATGGGATGAGGCTAAAGTCGCGAGTGGTTGGGATGGATATTGACGTGTGGTCTATGCGGTGTAAGCTGCAGTTGATGCCCGGAGATGGGGCAGCGTGTCAGGGTATATAAACCTGACGATGGACTCCCCCTTTTTTGCCCTGGTTTGAAAGAGAGTCGTTGGATTGTGAACTGTCGCTTTTGGTGTTTTCCCTATAGATATATAAGCTTTGATTGCTACAGCTCTCTAGGCCGTGTTTGAGTCCTGCTACCAAACAATTGACTTACACGCTTTTCATACAACCCAACGTCAACACCATCAGCACCAACACCAAACATCAACCAACAACACCAAACAAAAAGCAACAATGAAGTTCCAACTCCTCTCCCTCTTCGCCCTCCTCCCCTCCACCCTCGCCCAGACCGACCCAAACCCCATCCTCACCGCCCTGGGCACCATCACCAGCGACACCACCAGCCTCAACACCACCGTCGCCAGCTTCGACGGTGATCCCCTCGAGCTCATCAAGATCACTATCCAGTCCGCCCAGCTCCTCACCGACATCAACAAGGGCACGGACACCGCCAACAAAGCGGCCAACCTGGCGTTCGATCAGACCCTCGCCATTGCCACGGCCACGCTTGCCCTCGCCACGGATGTCAACCAGACCATCACGACGATTATCAACGCCAAGCCCAAGTTTGACAAGCTGTTGATAGTTGACCCCATCATCTTGCTGGACCTCAAGCTGGAGCAGGACGCGACAAGGAAGTTTAGCGCAGCGGTGGTGGCCAAGGTGCCGGCGGCGTTGCAGTCAGTTGCGCAGGGCTTGACGCAAGGAATTGACGATAGCTTCGAGAAAGGAATTGCGGTGTATGAGCAGTTCTTTTAGACTGTTGCTGTTTAATGATGATGATGTCGATGACGATGCTGGGTTTGGTAGTACATATATAATAGTCTGAATGCTGTAATGAGTAGATATGAGACAACTCTTGACCTCTTGCTTTGTGACAAATGTAAACGATATTGAACGATAAAAAGCTTTTCATTTCATTTCCTTTTTTTTTTCATCTTACAACTCTTTTAATCCATCTGATCCACCGTCTGCGCATCCTCCGCTCCATTCTCAGTACCCGCAATGCCCTTGGTATCAGCCTCGCTAATGGTGAACCGCCATCCAAACTTATCCTCCCGCTTACCCAGCTGAATGCCCTTCAGCTCAGCCAACACCTTCAAGCACACCGGGCCAGGCTCCTCCTGGCTCTCAGGGACATAAGTCACCGTCTCCTCGTTGCCCGAAACAGTCACGTTCGCAGCGTTACCAAGGCCCTTTGTTCCGCGTCGGGTGATGCTTCGGATGGGCACCAGAGCGGCGGCAGTTCCGGCGGCAAAGACTTCGCTGAAGGAGCTCAGCTCGCCGTACTTGATGGGTCGCTTCTCAATCTTCCAGCCGAAGCTCTTGCCAATGGTCAGGACGCTGTCGGAGGTGACACTGTCGATGACGCTCTTGGAGTCCGGCACGACGAGGGTGATGTCGTCGGCGCCGCCGGGGCCGGTCTTGACGCCGATGAAGGCGCTGGTGCTGAACTCATCAATTTCCTCGTGCTTGACGCAGTCCAAGTGCAGCGTGATGCCGTATCCCTCGGTGCGGGCCTTGTCGCTCCAACGCAGCACGGGAGCATAGTTTCCACCAACCTTGACATGGCCAGTTCCATTAGGAGCAGCACGGTCAAAGTCCTCCAGAATCAAACCCTTGACGGGGTGAACACCATGGTAGACACCCGTGGGGATGACAAAGACGCAGAAAGTGTATTCCTCAGGAGCCGTCAGTCCCAGCTGCGCACTGGAGCCGTAGATCTGAGGACGAATGTACATGGCAGCGCCAGTCTCGTGAGGAGGCACAAAGCCGGCGTTCAGCGCAACAGCCGCCTTGCAGGCCTGGAGGAAGAGGTCCTCGGGCACGGGCGGCATGCAGACGACCTCGGCCGAGTGCTGCATGCGCACGGCGTTCTTGTCCGGGCGGAACAGCGCAATCTCCTTGTCGCCAGGCAGGCGGAAGGCCTTGAGGCCCTCGTAGACCTGCTGGCCGTAGTTGAGGGCGGGGGCCATGCCGTGGATGCGGATGAAGGGGTCCGTCACATACTTGAGGGGCGTCCACTTGCCGGTGTGGACAGAGTAGGTCGATTCGATGTGGCCGTTGACTGGGAGAAGAAGACGTTGGAGTTAGCAGGGAAGAATGGTAGTTTGTAGATAGTAAGACAGGATATGACAAGTCAAGACATGACTCGGGAAGCTCTCGAGCTTCAAAACCTCACCTTCTCGGATCCGGAAACCAACATTGGACCAGTCAATGGTGTTGACCGGAGGGGGAGGGAAAGCACCCATTGTGAATAAAACAAGAGCTGTTTCTGTGTAGTAAAGCAGTTGACAATGATGCACAACTCTGCAATTGCTTCAAGTCACGAAGCAGAAGCAAAAACCAAAAAAGGAGGAGGTCAATTGAATCCAAGAAAATGAGTCAGTGGCTGTAAGTAAAGAAGAAGAGGGCAATGGCAATGACAGCTTTATCGATTCAGCCGAGTGGGTAAAAAGCCGGCGCCACGTTGATCACAGTGAGAACCCAAAAAGTTTACAACAATGTAAGAGTCAGAAACAGAAAGAAAAAGAGTCCACAAGACTATTAAAAAAAACCTTGGGGTATGTAACGTATGTATAATTTTTTTTTTCTCTGTCCGACTTCCAAACCACACACCCTATAATCCCACACTCACTCCTTCACGCCTCTCACACAGCAAACACCTGAACTCAGTCACTTCCCATGTAAGCTTTGTCTTGATTGCATCACCAGCCCGATCTCGCTTGGCCCCTCCACAGCCTCCGCTTCCGGCCCCATCACTTTTTTTTTTCTTCAACCAACTCAAAAGTACTAGCGCCATCAGTGCGAAACCACCTTTTGACGGCCCGGCGAGTCCAACTGCAACTTGTAAGACGGCTAGGCGGGACGATGGGGTCTAGCAGCATAATCTTGCAGACGTGATGTTTTAAATCTTGAATAATAACTCAACATGCCAATTCGCATCGTTAGCCTGACTAATTGACTAATTGCCAGTAGCTGTTCACCCGTAGTCTCCGCCTCTTAGTGGTGGTCTTTTGAGCTGTCATGTTGTCGAATAGCTCTGAAAGTTTAGCTTACTATAGCTAAAGCTAGGTCACCATTTAACCATAGCTACACCTAACAACTAATGCTTGACAACCAACAAACTCCACAAGCTTCAACATCAAATCAATTCGACTAACACATTGACAAATATTATACCATCTTAGTCGACTTGATAATATCCCACTCCCAAAATCTCTCTTCTCACCCAAGCTGACGTGATCCCCAAAGCGGCCCTCTTCTCAATCCCTCAACCCCCCCGTCCAATCACCCCGTCACGGAGCGTTTTAATCTGACATACATACCGTTGTATCAGGAGTCTGACATACATAGCAGTTATCGGGCATATTCTATAGAGTTACCATGGAGTAACGCAGGGACCTTACAGGAATGGCATGGATTACACCAAGGATTTCCGGCGGAATAGATGAAAAAGAAGAAAAGGGAACAAGAGCACAGTAACGTTAATATCTTGTAGTCGTTATGACGCGCAAATCGAGCCCACTTTTCCACATGGACGTATGTGAATCGGGTGGATATGCAGTGTTCTGCCTAGAAGACATCCATGGCCAAACCCTCCACACCAGATCCATTTTCTCACCAAATCTCACCTTGGCGAGATCGAGTCCTGGATAATACTACTACAAAGTACCACCACTACTACCCTTTTCAGGCGGTGAAGCACGGACATTGCGGAAAATTACAGCACAAATAATGATGAATAATGAGCAAGAGGAACCAATTCGTGTATTACTTCGTATACCCTATGGTAAAATTAACCCTCGGCTTGCGTGCGCTTATTTTTGTATTCTGCTTGGTATGTACCGTTTTACATACACTCGCCATCCAAAAGCGCTTGTCTATAATCACCGCTGATACCGTAACGAAATAAAACAAGCAACAAGGAAGAAAAAAAGCGCTATGAATACAGGGGTGCAATGGAGAAAAGAATGAGTAGATAAATATAAAAAGAGAAAAGCTGTACTATGGAGCTGAACCAAAACGAAAATACGCATTGACGTGGTAGAGACGGTCTTTATCCCCCAAACTTTTTTTTTCTTTATCCTATTTTTTTCCAGACCCCAAAACTCCATTACACACGCGAACGTTGTGGTGGAGGGGTTCTTCATGTGTGTGTGCGTGTGTGTTATATATGGACTCATTCATCGCTGCAAACGATGCTAATGAAGCCATGTCCAGGTATAATGCAGAATTCCACTGATATCAATACGCCTCCTTTTCATGTGCCTGAGACGCCTTGCATGATACCAAAAATCAGATGAGAAAAAAAGAGGAATAAAAAGAGAGAAACCGAAAGGCCAATCGTCACATCAAAGATGAACGGCATAAGTAGAGAGGGGAGGGAAGCCAAAACGAAAACGCTGGTATGTTCTCATCATGAACTGGAAGCCAGTCGCTGAAGGCAGTTCAGGACACCTACAACGAAAAAATTAGAGGATTCTTTTACCAATTATCATCTGATCAAGTTGAGGAGAGAATTAACTTACCGCTCACACCCTGTGTCAAGGTGGCCGTCGCCTCAGTGCTTCGGCTGCCAAGGCTAACCGTAACGACATGCTCAATCTTTTCTTGGCTACCCAGGTTGTTTGCCCATTTGAACACTTTTTCGTCTTCTCGGCCGTCACCAACAACCATGAGGAAGTCAACAGGCTTTTCGTGTGCCTCGTCTGACTTTACGTTCTTGCTTAGCTGTTCAAACACACGCTGCGACGCAGTGCACTTGGTCCAGTCAAGCGGTTCGACAAGGATGGCACCGTCTGCTGCCAAGGCATGTACCCTCTGCGATTCACAGGCGTCATTGACGTGGCTAGCACAGTCAGAAGCCTGGCGCGATGCAGTGTCGAAGTCTTCAGCGTTGTTGTAGTGAAAGAGGAGGCTGCAGCGTCGCTCTTCGATTTGCGAGCCGGGCGTTCTCTCGAGATAGTACTGCATGATTGGCTTCACCGACTCCTTCCAGTTTGTAATTTGAGACGCATCAGCCATCTCCAGCCACTCGTCACTACCGCAGTCCTTGAGGAAGCAGCCGTTCTCAGCAATCAAGCCCAGGTTCGGCACGCGTCGAAACACACGATCCAGCTCTTCCGGTCGCCGGCCCGACATGACGTACACGGTGTTGCGTTCATCTAGCAGCAAGTCATTGAGCACGTCCAGGGTCCGCTGCGGGCTGACGGGGATAATCTGGTTGACAGGGCCCCAGCTGACAAGAGTGCCCTCGTAGTCCAAGATAAAGAGTCGTCGCTGTGCACTCGCGTACTGAGCAGAAACCGAGTTCATCGAGAGGCGAGGCACATAGGTCTGGTCGCGCTTGTGTTGCTCGTCATATGACCGGTCGAGATGACCGAGGAGCTCAGTGAACCAGTGAGAACCTGTCTGGTGCACAACACACTTGTAGAGATTTTCCCACCGGCGCGTCTTTTCCTCCTCGCCCATTTCGAGTGCCTGTTTGATGGCATCGGCGCACTGTCGGTAGTCCCAAGGGTTTACTGAGAGCTCATTCTTTCCAAACAGCGATGATGTGCCGGTAAACTCGGACAAGATGAGAGAACCATGCTTCTTCTCAGGAAGAATCTTACCATCTTGACAAAAGAGGTACTCATGCGAGGTGAGATTCATGCCTTCACGCTGACTGGTGATCATGAGCGCATCAGCGATGGATAGAAGAGCAAGGTATTGGGCGTAGTCGATATCCTGCTTGAGATATACCACGGGCTGGTAAGCCAGGTTTGCCCACGACGAGTTCACGCGCGTAACGATGTCGGAGACGGCAGCATCAAGCTCACTGGGCTCGCCTGATGACAGAGCCACTTGAATCAGGACAGTGTTCTCGCGCCATTCCGGATTCTTATTCAGGAACAGCTCGTATGCCAACAACTTTTGTCTGACTCCTCGAACATGGTCGAGCTTGTCTCGCGCAACGATGAGCCTCTTGCCTTGGTAACGCTCTTGCATGATGGACAGCCATTTCATAACCTCTGGCTCTGCACGGTGCTTGTTTAAGCTGATGGGGTCGATACCAATGGCAAGATGTACAACATCAACAAAGCGGTCTTCCAGCTGCAAGCCTTCCGGTGTTGCTTCAACAGTGAGGATGCGGCTGCAAGTAAGCAGAAAGTGTCGTGTGTATTCTTGGATCTGGAAACCAATGAGGTTGGCTCCTAGCATGCCTTCGAGGAGCTCCTTGCGAACGGCAAGACAGCGGAAGACCTCGGACGAGGGAAAGGCAACGTGCAGGAAGAAGCCGATCTTGGCCTCGGGCAGCTTCTTGCGGATCATGCCAGGCACGAGTAGCAAGTGGTAATCGTGGATCCAGATGACATCGCCGCGCTTCCAGTTTTGGACAATCTTGTCGGCAAAGGCCTGGTTGACCTTGACGTAGTATTTCCATGAGTGATCCTCGTATGCCTTGCTCTTGGGGTTATCGGGGATCTGATAGTGGAAGACTGGCCACAGCATCTGCTTGCAAAAGTGGCTGTAGTGACCGTCAAAGTCCTTGTCAGAGCAGAAGACGGGCAGCATGTCGTGCTCGGTGGCCAAAGTATCTTCAATATCCTGCTTTTGCTGAGTACCCTCGAGGGCATCAGTGGGCATACCGAGTGTGCCGACCCAAGTGTAGTCAGTCAGTTTTCCATCACGGGCAGCAGCCATGGCGGCGTTGCGAAGACCGCCATTGCCCTGGTCAGCGTTGACCACACGCCATTGAGCCGAAGCAAAAACCTTATCATGGCTCTCGCTGCGCATTAGAGCCCGGGGCTTGACGATGCCGCGGCGGCCCAGCTCCGTAGCCTTTTGCAGTGTCCGGCGGCTCTCGAAGATGTCGGCCGGCGGCGGCGTGTTGGCACGCGACTTGGGCTGGTCAGCACGGCCGCCCCAGGACTTGGAGCCCTTGTCGGCGGGCGAGTTGTCGCTGTGTGGGAATTGGATGCGGAAGCCATCTTCGTTGGCGAATGGATCGGGCGTGGTGGGTTCGTCGACCGGGGTGTGAGGAGGGGTGATGTCGGGCTGCCGGGTGAAGAGACTGGGCGTGACATCGACAGCTGGCACCACCGAGGGCGGCTGTGCTGGCGCAAAGGCTCGTTGGCGCTTCGAGATTGTATGTCGGCGGCGAGAGTTGCCTGGGAGGCTGAATTGGACGGTTTTGGGGAGGAATCTGTACGAGGGGAGAACCAACGGATGACGTGCATTAGCCCCGGTGCCGCAGAATATGTCACAGCAGCAGCTGACAAAGAAACGAACAAGGGCAGTGGGAACAAGAGCAGCATTCGATCCGTTGCAGCCAATTTGACTTACAGAGAGCAGATAAAGACAGTCATTGTGGGCAATGGCTCGTGGCTCGGCTCAAAGGACAGTAAAAGTCAAGAGAGACAGAAAAGATTGTTCTTCGTCGTCGATCGAGAGAGTCGAAAGGGCCTTGGCCATGCAAGTCAGGCGACGATGGGCAGCGAAATCAAGAGAGAGGCCGAAGGAAAGCGAACGAAAGGTCCGTCCGTCGCCGCTGATATGGCAAGGTGAAAACTGGCTCTCGGCTATGGCAAAGACATATGGGCAGGACGCGGCAGCACTCGACAGTCGTCTTGGCGATCGGGAGGGGCGAGTAATCGGATGTTGATCAGGTTGTTGGCTTGGATGAGTAAGAAAGAGGAGGAAGAAGAGTGAAAGTTTAAAGTTTAGTTGAGGAGGAGAAGCAGCAGAAGCAGCGCCGGCACGGCAGAGCTAAGCAAGGCAAAGCACAGCAGATGTGGGAAGCTGGCAGAAAAAGCTGGGCAGCAAAAAAAAGCGCCGTCCCGTAGTTTTTCTCAGTTGAGAAGGGAGCAGCAGCAGCAATGCGGAGCTTTTTTGGAGAGCGGCAGAGACGACGATGCGGTCCACCTGCTTAGGCCACGAGCTGTGATAGGCTGCGGGAGAGGGAGCGAGTGAGAAACGGTATGTCAATGGGACAAAGAAAAGTGAAGCTAGAGGGAAGAGAAGCGAGGCAGTAGTAATGCTATTAAGGTTCAGAAAAAACTGGCTGGTGAGAGGCGCCTAAGGCAGCGGAACCGATCGGGTTGATTTACACGAAATCAATTGTTTCGGCTGGGCCGCGAGCCGTATCACCATTAGCCACAGCGCTCCAAGACACTGCAGCGGGGGCCCCTGGTCGGGTCGAATTTTTTTTTTTGTTTTGATTTTGCGATTCTGGGTGCTGTTTCCCCTCGCGACCAGGGTATGGGCTTGGGATGAAACGTGGGCAGAATTGGGGAAAAAAATGTGGCAAGGATGTTTTTTAGGCTGGATGAAGGATAAAACAAAAATAAAGATCAACAAGAGGGAATGCGAGTAAGCTGCTGGCTGCCGCTGATGCCCATAATGACGCTGCATAAGATGAATTGAAAGCATCTACTTACTTGTTGGATTTCTGCTTGATTTGTTGGGCGTTTGATTGGAATTTGCGAGCAAAAGCCAAGCCAGACGGCTCAGGATGCTCCCTGTTTAAAGGCTCACGGCCTGCCGTCTCTGACGTAATCGTTCCAACACGAGTCGTCCAAGCCTGGAGCTGAAGAGGAACCGATCCAGGTCAATTGCTCAAGCTGACGTCCTCGATGGCGGATAAATGTGGATTAGATTTTGAGGCAGGAGAGTTTGGTCCGTTGGGGCTTTGGCAGCTAATAAGCAACGAAATAGACAGACAGACAGAACCAGCAAGAGAGACGAGATGATCTGATTTGATTTGATTTGATACAGGCACCGCACATGGGTATCATGCAGCTGCTTGGATGGAGGCGATGCGCGGTTGGGCCAGATATATTACGACACACGCCTCATCCACTAGCAATAGCCCCGAATGTCTTATCCTGTGCCGCGCTCATTCAGTGTGTGCACCGCCATGCAATCACATGTGCGCGCCGCTCGCTGTAGGCGCAAAAGCAGCTCCGCGAGGTAGCATTTTTCTGATACCATCGTGAAATCACCACTCTCTCATGCTGTCGTGAGGCATTAGTTCCCTCACTTGCGCGCACAAAATGTCTCGGCCTACCGGATACTACACGGCGCTTATTACACCACCAGCTACCCATGACCTCTTTTATTTCCCTCTCCATCTGGAGGCGACGCCAGCCGTCGTACCGACTCCGTGCCTCTGTCCTGGGTCGCCATTGGAAAGGAAGCTAGAAAAGGGTGCCTGACCGATTACATGTCTTTGCAGTACACCCATCGTAATCTGTAGATACACGCTGGCAAACAAACAAATGGATGGACAAACATACAACCACACCGCTGCAGCCTAGAAGCCAAAATGACAGGCTGGCGAGGCGCCGAGCTGAGCTGGCGTGAATCACAAGAGGCAGCCCAAGGATTTCTCCGTGGCACCGACTCGGCGCATGGCATGGCATCACGATTTTCGACCTCTCATATTCTCTTGCTTCGCTCTGTGCTTGTGTTACTGCAAAGGGGGCCCATGTCCTCTTCGGAAGCTAAGCTTATCCCATGCTCTGTGCGGGCCGATGACTCGGATTCGATTGCCCCGTGCTCCAAGCTCTGTTCTGCTCATATATGATCGTGATTCAGGTTGGTTTGCAATGGCCACTTTGAAGGATCCTTTGGGCAAAGCCAAGCCCCAAAACGGCACTGGCTCTGGCGCTGCGGCCGGGCAAGGTATCAGCTAGTTTAGCTCGCAGAGAGCGCTAACAACGAGTATTGACTCCTTCTTGCAAATGCCTACTACGAGTAATGCCACTAATACCGTCGTCACGATAGCAAGTATCTGCTACTCTCAGCAGAGCAACAAAAGTCGAACAATCATCGTGGCGCCCGTCAATGTAACGTGCAAAGGCATAGTGCCCTTGTCGGCCGGGTGTTTGCGGCCCGGAAGCCCCATCCCTAGACCAGGTCATTGCCCAAACAGGATGGACGACATGAAATTAATGCGTCCAATTCTTGCGCATTCCGGTGTAATACGGGCTGCCGAAGGCTCATTTTACTACTGTATGCAAGCAAGCTCAACAAATTTGAACAAAATGCAGGGAGAGACAAAAGCAGGCAGTGATTGACTAATTGGTGCTGTATATTGTACGTAGAGACAAGTACTGTAGTGGCCTGGGATGGTCAAAAGAGGGCTCCTCTGAAAATGACCATCACTATAATCATCCATGACAGAACTAACTTGGCATAGGTGAGCAATTTTTGGATGCTCAGCCACTTCCACGGCCTTCTACCCATTCCCCATCCAAGCAAACCGTCTACCTTAGTCTTTCATCATCGATTTTACTCACGTTAGCCACCTTACCTGTCAAAAAAACGTGTCCCCATTTCCAAAGAAAAAAAAAAACTACCAAAAAAAGACCCCCCTGTTTCTGCCCAACGAGCCCCAGCACGGCTCCATCTTCTGACCGGGTTCTAGTACAAAGTAACAAGCATCAAGACAGGGTCATTCAGTGACAGGCTTTCGTTCTTGGCCCTTCAAATGCTCACGCGCCGGCGCTTGTGGCCGCCTTTGGCTACTCTCTCTGATCTAATACGGATATCGTCATACTCTGACTGCGATGTCCCTTCTCCTCCTCATCGCCATCATCATTACACTCGTTCTGTGCAACCCTCAATCATCAGCTTCTCTGTATTTGCCTTTTATTTCTCCTTCTCTCTCGCCCCCTCCTCGCCAAACATATGATCGACGGCCATCAAAGTTTCAGCTAGGCGAAAACGCCTCCCAGTGCCTTGCCATGCATCACATCAGCTCATCCCAGTCCCTAGCACCAGCACCGTCCCAAAGCCTATTGCTTGGCTTGGGATGGACCCTAACCGCTGGGTAGCGGATCGACGACCGCCTGCTCCATCGGCGGGGGTGGAGCGCCTCTAAAAGAGAAATTCAATCGTTGGTCTATGCTCGGTCCATGCATTGAAGCTGCTAGTTTTCTTTTCCTTGAACAGCCGAGAGAGCTCCGGCCGTGCCTTACGGGCGTGGCAACGCGCCCTCCCGTCGCCATGTTCAGCCGCACAGTTGCTTGAAATATTCAGGAACACGGAGTACTTTGCGTGATAAATGTGCTACTTGCACTCGTGTTCCGCATATTCAAGCAAACAGTCTTGGGTACTTACAAGCAGGCCTCCGTCTACTGCCGGGGGGGACCATCCCGCCATTCCAGTGAGCCTCATTCGTCAGCGATCCCCATCCCCCTGCTCTCATGCAGCTGCTGCTTGCTTGCATGAATCAACCAAGTCGCCTTGCCATGCCCCCAACAACAAATTCAAGATTAGAAACCTGCTGTCTAGGGGGTGACATGTGCAAGTCACCAAGACTCAATTTGTCCGCTAGCGCCTTTTGTTGCTTCCTTTACGACTTCACGATTTCCAACGTTAGCCCGAAGCAGCAGAGTAGAGCGCAAAGCAAGATATCACAATTTTTAGGCCCCAAACTCCCCCTTTTTCTTTTCTTGTTTTTTTTTCCCTCAGCGTCAGATGAATCGTCACTATCAGTACCGGCAGCATCTTGATAACAAGTATGCCCTGGCGGGATTTATTCCCTCCCACGTTGTAGTGCCGGCCTGTATCATTGGCCCTGACGATCCCTGTATCGCCCGTTGCGGCAAACATGACTTACTTGGCCGTCTGCTATCCAATACCTTGGGGTTGGGGATAAAGTGCCCCTGCCCACCCTTTTGCATGTGAGCATGCAAGCGGGAATCAAGAAAGCAAGGAATCTTACAACCAAAAGCACACAGCTCTGATACTACTTCTATTTTTCTCTACTGGATCTACTGACTCTAGCTGGCTCTACTGTTCCTACCACTGCTAAGAATAACTCTTAATGGCTTGTATGTTTGTGTTTGTGTTTGTGTGTGCATTTCCATCTTGCGGTCCCTGTTTTTTTGTTTTTTTTTGTCCTGGGCATGTTTGTTTGGCCGATAACTCTCTTTATTTAACTCACTCCTTGCTCCCTTATTACAAAGCGTATACAAGATATCACGCCTTATCCGGGTATTATAGAAGCATCCCGGCGCTTCAATCCTACTCTGCCCTGCCACGCTTCTCCATACGTACCTGGACTACTACTCTGTATAATTGGCTAATATCGTAATATCTCAACATTGTTGCGCTTCCCCGTGCCACCTATCAAGTAGGCAGACCGTACGTGTCCATGCATATATTTTAGTTCGCTGCCGTGCAACCTCGCCCGAGGAGGTCGAATTGATTACCTCGAGGCCTCCTAACGGTCCGAGGAGACCGAAACAAATCGCCGCAGAGATATTTCCTTGAATGTGTTCTACCGCGTATACAGTGCAACAGGGAATCTGGCGTCCACCGCTAAGGGATGTAGCTAGGAGCATTTTGTTGTAGATTGTTGACTCGTATTTCCAAAATAGAAAGCCAAAAAAGTCACTAAAGACACCGGCGTCATGAAATCGATTCATTGCCACCACAATCACACAACCTTAGACCTTTCTCTCTATCTTACCCCGCACCTTTATCAAAAACACATGCTCGCCTATGAGTGAGTCGTCAGCAGAAACACCTCAATCAACTCCCATTCGATCTTGTATGCATCATGGGCGTTATCTAGATGCAATATCACAGAGAGCACAATAATTGGCGCACGTCTAGCTCATCATTGGAATTCTCCGTATGCCAACATCAGATTGGTTCAATGCGCCTCTTACATTCAGCGCGCTTCATCTAAATTGTACAAAGCGTCCATATGCAATGTCACATTGACGCTCTTCTAACATCTGTCATATACCTGCGCCGCTTGTTCCGCAAAAGCTCTATGTAGTCTAGATCCAGCGTGTACATGTAAATCAATCCTCCGGCTGGACGCCGATACCAACACACATGCTCCAACTCACAATATCGTTCCAACCAATCCTCATTAGTTCATCCACAGGCGTACAGCTTTATCTTTTCCTCCACTGCCAACTCGTTGTCCATCAGGGCTCCAGTCGACCTGGCAGATGGCTGTTAGTCATTGAACGATAGGAGTGGCCACTCAAAAGGAATAAGGGGACAGGTAAAACGTACAGCAAAGACTTCATCTTGGTGTCCTGGTAGGTCAACTGCCAGTTTGTATGTAGCCATTGACCACACCTTCAATGTGGTATCCTTGGATCCCGTCACGAGGAGCCGACTATCGGCAGAAAAGGCACACTGATATATAGGTGCTACGTGGCCTCGGAGCGTGTTGATAAATTTGCCATCTCTGCATTGGTCATCATATTAGCATTTATCGTAGACAACGGTCTCCAGTGTCGTCGAAAACACGAACCTTGCGCTCCAGATCTTAGTGTGGTTGTCCCACCCAGCGCTGGCAATGATGCTGCCATCAGGGGAAAATGTCACATGGTTGATGGCTTTCTGGTGTCCCAGCAGTCGTGCGACCGGTTTTGTACCCTGAGAGGGATCCCAGAGGTACATAGTAAAATCATCCTGTGCATCATCAAGGGTCAGAAGAGCGAAGCGGACACCAAAGTTTGTTTGTTATATGAACTTACAGAGGCTGAGACAAGTCGCTCTGCAATCTGTCCCTGGAATCTCGCCGCTTTCTCAAAGCGCTCCTTTGCCTTCTTCCGTCTTTCCTCCTCGCTACTCGGTGTGGGCTGGTGATCATAAAATGAAGTTCGTAGTGCAAAATCAGTGGAAAGGGCCAGGTGATTCACCCAGTGGGCGTGGGAGGAGAGCGTGTGCACCAGTGTTCCCTTCTCGGCGCTCCACACTCTGACAGTTTTATCGTGGCTGGCTGAGTAGATCAACCCGGTTCCTCCCCATTTGACACAGCTCACGCTACTCCGATGACCGGACAAGACGTGCTCAGTCCGGCCCGTATTCACCGCCCAAACTCGAATCGTTGTATCCTTACTTGCACTCGCTAGCCGAGGAGACCCATTCTCCCATAGATGATACGGTTCCCATGCAATATTGGTAACCCATTTGGAATGCCCTGTCAAGGCCCCGGAGCCGGCAGCCTTTCCTGTCTCGGGGTCCCAGAGTCGTACAGACTTGTCCATGCTTCCAGTGGCTAAACGCTTACCATCGGGCGACCAAGCCACACACAGAACCCAGTGTGTGTGACCAGACAGGGTAAACTTTGGCGTTCCCGTCTCCGTATCCCATATCCGAGCTGTCTTGTCGCCAGAGCCAGTAGCCAGTCGGCTGCTGCTTGCGGGACTAAATTGAGCGGCCAATATCGCTTCTCCGTGGCCAGGTATTCTATGAGACATGCGCGTGACTGCCTGGACTTTGAAAACTGCCTGGGGCTCAGCGCTGAGCGTTACTGTTGTTTCAAACGGGTTCTCGATGCCATGGCTGCGCAAAAGTTGGAGTAAATCGGTCGGATACTGGTCAACAATGATGTCCGTCTCTGGAATGTGTATTCGAAAGCGATACGGCAGAAACTCTTCTCTTTCCTGTTTATCCAATATATTAGCCCACAAAGATCTCCCTTGAATTTTTCCCGAATCATTGAGAGACAAACCCTAGCAAGAAGTGTATTTAACAATAGTGATAGATTTTTCTCCGATGCGTCAGCGAGAGGCACTTCTATAACGTCGGCCATCTGCTTTCCCTCGCTGTCCAGGAAGCGAGCCTTGAACGAGCCCGCAGGGCCGGCCGCAACAGCGCTGACATCTTGTTGTATTTGCGTTCTCTCTAGATTCTCGCGCTTTTGGCGCTTTGACGGAGGGGGTAGAACCGTAGCCATGGTAAGTTGGAAGCTTGCCTGGACTATTATTGGTGTCTCGATAAATGTGTTGAAAGTTCGCGACAGAATAGAATGGTGGGGCCGATTGGCAAAAAATCTGGGAACCGTGGAAAAAAAATAAGGCGGTGAGAATGTGGGGTTCTGCCAAAAAAAAAAGATAAGCTCATCGCCAAGCTCTGAGCGCCCCAGCTATACATAAGTAGCATTGGTAGGCCAAATAAAGCTGCATCAGTCTAGGAAAATTAATTATGTTGAATTTAGTCGCCAGCGGTATGTCTAAACATCAGGCTGAGTCGCCATGGTCGGTCGGTGGCCGCGAATGCGCTTGGGCGGGCCGGTGAAATGAGAAAACGCTGTGGGAATTGTGGTCATAGTTATCCCAGCAGGGAGGGGAACAGGCGTCGCAGCAGGGTTCTGTGCAAGCTGGAAATGGGGCTCTTGCATCAATGGCTGGAGATGGCTATTTTGTGCTTCCTGTTGAAGTTGATGCTGGACCGCTTGCTG
This sequence comes from Trichoderma hamatum GD12, assembly GCA_000331835.2. NCBI lineage: Eukaryota > Fungi > Ascomycota > Sordariomycetes > Hypocreales > Hypocreaceae > Trichoderma > Trichoderma hamatum. The sequence continues at coordinate 5,593 of ANCB02000355.1, read as the reverse complement.
ATCAAGACTTTGTTGATGTTGATGTTGATGCTGCTGCACTTGATCGTCTTGCTGTCTCTGGCGACGTGCACGTTGCTTCTGGGTTGATAGCTGTCTGCGGCCTTTTTCCACCAGCAAGTGCCGCTTATCTTGAGCTTCCTGTCTCCGCTGACGCTGCCAGTCCTCATTTTGGACCGCGTAAATGGCTGCAATTTGCATCTGAAACTGTGCAAGTGCATTCAGCCGGTCTGGCTGTGGCATCTTGCGGTAATCGGACTTGAGTTGGTGAAAAGTGTCGCCTGTTAAACGAAGGGTTGATTCAGAGACGCCAGCCAGTTGAATTGCTGTCGCCGTCTGTGCATCGGGCCGTGGACCGTCGTCCATATCTATCAACATGCCAATTAGAAATCATCCATAGCCATTCTTGAGCCATTCAATTACGAACCTGGGAGCTCGGTAAGGTCATTCTCCTCCTCGCTCATCTCAGATGGCGTTGGTGGCTCTGGAGTGCCAGGAGCATGGTTATGCTGGTCGCAAGAGATGGTCAGCACCCAGCCGCCAATGCTCTTGCGGTTGACTGCTTTGGCTTTCCAAGGACAGTCCGTTTTCTTGGTGGTTGTTTTGTGCTTGGTAGCCATGCATTTATACGGCCGACCACCACGATCGCACACGAGATCACACCGGACGATGTCATTTCCAGGGATGTCAGCACCACCCATTCTGGAGCGATGCGACCTAGCCTTGACAATCTTATAGCCCTCCTTCTCCATCCGCCCATTGAGGTCCTTGATCAGCTCCTCATACGTGCTGAAGACGCCGGCATGCGGCACAGCAACGGCCTCGAGGATCCCAAACATGGCTGTCAAGAGGCGCTGGTTCGCGCTGCTTCACTAGGGGCGTGTGGATTTGAAGTCGGACCTGTGTGTGTTAAATGTGATTCGTGGCGTCACTGCGCGGTCGAGACGTGGAGAAGAAGGTTGTTTTGGGAGAAGATTCGGGCTAAACCGCGGTACCTGGGAGCCATGACTCAGCTACCTGGTCCTGTACCTGGGGGTACCTGGGCTGTGATTGGTACGCACCAGTAGCCAGTGGCATACAAGCATCCCAGCCGCCATCAATACTGGTACTGGCCAGGTACCGTCTATTCACCTATACGTACAATGCCCCAGTAAACACTACTTGCCTCGAGGTATCTACCGATATTCAGTACCTAACTGCAAACATGCGATATAGCAAAAGGCAAGAGCAACAGACATCAGTCTATGAAATGAGAAGCCCGTGATGCCACGGCTTTTCTCTTCTTCTGCACTGTCATAGAAATGCCACAAATAAATTATCAATCCAGTTCACGCATTCATGCTATCCAGACTGCTGCTCCGATACTGTCCTCCAAGTCTTTTCACTGTTTGCATTGATCGGCTTATATACGACGGATTCTTTTCAACCAATTGCACATAGAAGATTTCGCTGGTTGCTCATCAACCATGTCGTTTTCATCTGGAACACCTCCTCGAACGACGGGTACAGTCTCTTCTTATTTTTCCAGTTCAGTTCCACCCGATTCGCCCAGCTTCCAGTCTCAGCGCAGTTATAGCCAAGCTAGTCAAACTTATAACGAGGATGAATTCGATGGTCCATCCAATTATTCTCCATCCATTTCCAGCTCAAGACCAAGTACCACCCTCACAACCACTTCGACAACTATTTCTCGTCCGAGCACTCCCTCAGGCCGCCGCTCTCGAAGTGGTGCCACGCCTTCTATTCTTGGGCAGAGCGAGTCCCATGATATCGTATGCGCAGTTAGTGAATCCCGCGGCGTCACACCTACAGTAGGTATAGCCATGGTCAACTTGTCGCTTGGTGAAGTTACTCTCAGTCAAATATGCGACAATCAATCCTATGTGAGGACGATTCATAAGCTTCAACTAGCCTCACCTTCTCGAATAGTCTTCATGCCTTCAGCGTGCCCCCCCAATCAACCTAGTACTTTCTTCTCTCTTGTTGAGCAGCTGATACCCGAAGTAGAGATTGCCTCTCATGAGCGTTCTGCTTGGTCTGAATCCTCTGGGGTAGAGTATATGGAGGATCTCGCCCTTGAAGGTGATATTGGACCATTAAAGGTGGCTACTCAAGGCAAATATTATGCAGTCTGCTGTTTTTCTGCCGTAAGTAATGGAATTACTCTTTTTAACGCTGAAGAAGCTTATGGTATGCAACTCAGGCTATGAAGTATATCGATCGCCAATTCAACATCACCTTCTCACCTCAGTCTCTGCGCATTGGATACCAGCCTTCAGAAGACACAATGATGATAGCTATACCCGCGATGCAATCACTGGAAGTGATGCGGAATTTGAAGTCCGCCAAGTCAAAGGAATGCTTGTTTGGGCTATTGAATCATACCCTTACACCAATGGGTACCCGTGTACTCCGCAATAACATGCTCCAGCCTCCCACCAACTTTGATGGATTCATCAGATTTCGGTATGACGCGCTAGAAGAGATGGTCACCCACGAAGAAATGTTTCGTGAAATCCGTAAAGGTATATCCAAGTACATGAAGTCTAGCAATGAGCTGCTAACCCGGTATAAGCACTCAAACTTTTCCATGATGCCGAGAGAACTCTTACAAAGGTAAACCAATTGCGCCGATCCATTACCGTACGGCTAACAGGTACAGCTAATTACCATTCGACCCGCTACTGGTATATCTGCGGCCGAAGAGCAACTTACTCACATTCTCATGATCAAATCTTTCTTAGAATCAGTTCCAGAGATCTATAGGGCGCTTTCCCCAGCAAAGAGCGACCTGTTAGTCAAAATACGCAATCTATGTTGTCCTGAAACAACAGTTCCCATTTTACTCAACATCAAGAAAGTTATCGAAGCAGATGTTACATATATGAAGTCACCACTAGATTTACGCAACCAAAGAGCATTCGCGGTCAAATCAGGCCTTAGTGGCATGTTGGATGTCGCACGTCAGACATATAAAGAACTTACCGAAGTTATTCACCAGCATTCAGATGATGTTGGCGGTATGTGCCATCACTATCACGAGCTCTCTTTAATTTCCAAGCTCACACATCTTCTACTCACAGAGGACCATCGGGTTGCGGTAACTTTAAAATTCGACAACCGGCGCATGTATTGGTTCCGAATACCCACTGCGGATCTTAACCTTGAATCAGTATCCCAACACTTCATAAACGTTATTTGGAAGAAGAAACATATTGAATGCCAGACTCTTGACCTTGTTAAGCTAAATCGGAGGCTTTCAGATACTTCTAACGAGATAATTATGCGGAGCGACGCTGTCATTCTTGAGTTGGTCAAAGAACTTCGAAAAGAAGTTTCCCCTTTATTCCGAGTATGCGAATCAGTTGCTCTCGTGGATATGATTGCATCTTTCGGCCAAGTAACCACAACTCGAGACTATACGAGGCCGGAAATCGAAGAAACCTTGGCGTTGAAATCGGCAAAGCATCCAATTCTCGACAAGGTGACACTCTACTCCAGGAACCAACACACCATCCGTTCATAAATACTGACGGATTTCTCACAGAAAATGGCAAGTGAATATGTACCCAACGACTACTATGCTACAGAACAGTATCGATTTCACTTTGTAACAGGCTGCAATATGAGTGGCAAGAGCACATATATCCGATCGGTTGCCTTGCTTCAAATCATGGCACAGATCGGATGTTTTGTCCCGGCAGAATTCGCTGCTTTCCCTATTATACACAACATATTCGCTCGTATATCCACTCAGGATAGTATAGAGGCAAATTTGTCCAGCTTCGGAGTAGAGATGAGAGAAATGGCCTTCATTTTGAAGAACGTGGATAGCAAAAGCCTCGCAATAATTGACGAACTTGGCCGAGGAACAAGCAACAGGGATGGAATGGCAATTGCAATGGCTATATCGGAAGCATTGATTGACACGGGAGCATCCATCTGGTTTGCAACCCACTTTATCGAGCTAGCTCGAGTACTTGCGGATCGCCCAGGAGTTCTTAACCTTCATCTTGCGTCCAGTACTTCTATTGGTGAAGGGGGGATACCTCAGTTAACCATGCTATATAAAGCCACTGCAGGTACCGTTGATGATGAGCACCACTATGGAATTGTTTTAGCCCGTGCAATGGGAATGCCAAGTAGCTTCATTGAAGTTGCGGAGAACGTGGCAAATGATCTGAGAAGCAGGCGGGAATCGAATCGACAGAATTCTGAGTCATATAAAGAGATGCATCGGCAGAAGCTCATGCTAAACTTGTATGAGGCGTTGAAACAAGCCGCCAATTCCTCAAATACAGAAGCTCTTCTAGGGTACCTCAGGCGACTCCAAGAAGATTACATTGTACGCTTGCAAGAAATTGAAGATATGTAAGGCGGAATCAATTCGCTCTGCGTCACTATCTACAGCGCTTGAACGTTATTATGTAATGCTCCAACGAATATCCATTTTAGTAATATAATTATATATATATGCGATGATGTTTACTAGGTCTCTGAGAATCTGCAGCATTTCGCCGTATTTGATGTTATGATCTAAATTCCCACCTACTATTACCTACTTACACGTAACAAGCTAGGTTACAATGAGTATTATTTGATACAAATGCTCTTTATCTGGGAGCCCATCTCTCTAGCCACAAAGTACGGAATGATATGAACACTTCGTTCTATTGTATTTGCTACTGCATCTTCTGCTCCCTAGTATCCTTCCTCTACGTAGCAGACATAACGAGGAATACATCGTCGATATTTTACATAACTTATCTCTGTCTGGCTGCCATGATGATAGTGATGACGGAAATCTCGATCAAGCAAGATGCAGCCAGCTTCATGTTTGGTAGAATGTATCTGAACACTCCGGTACCTAGCCAGCAAAAGCCGAGTATAAGCCATGTGCAGGTGATAGTCAGGCAAGAGTACCAAACGCGAGTGACTGCGAAATTATCAAAAGAATGATTATATCTACTAAATATATTGCCTCTCCGGTTCTATTGCCCCAACTAATTTTTTCTCTCTCGTACATTTTTCGTCACCAAATCTATCGCATCTTGCATGCCCCTATGAAGTATCTCAGTTTCAAATCCAATTACTGTTTCTCAGACTATCGATTTCACTTCCAAATTCCACTGATTTCAATGCCCATCTTATCCAGCGATTATGTACATTTGCAACATGCAACTCTGCATTGTGCGGCTCAGTATATTGATCCACACTCTCCCGTAGCTCAACCAGTCCCTAAATACCAGCCGAATCAACAACGTCGAGAGCTTTTTGTCCAATAAACATAATCGTGGCAATGGCTGGGATCTGGCTGGCAAAAGCTTTGGCCAATTCAACATCCGGCTATCTAGGAATTTGGACTCGTTGTGATCCAAGATCAATATGGCCAAGGACATTGAATGAAGCAGTGCCGTAGTTACGTTTGATGAAAAAGCTGACTACAGTCAAGGCTCCAATGGCGACAGGCGGGCGAAATGTTGACATGGTACCCCAGAATTGTGTCCAACGGGATTATCTTCACACCATGGTAGTAATAGATAGTAATAGATAGTAATAGATAGTAATAGATAGTAATAGATAGTAATAGATAGTA
>KQ479190.1:44705-94730 GCA_000331835.2 Trichoderma hamatum GD12 | reverse complement strand
GCGTAGTTCTGGTTTTTTTTTTTTTTTTTTTTTTTTTTTGGTTTTTTTTTTTTTTGGTTTTTTTTTTTTTTTTTTTTTTTTTTTTTTGGTTTTTTGATTTTTTGGTTTTTTTTTTTTGTTTCATGCTTTGGGCTGTAGGAGAACAGAGACATCTTCCTACTGCCCACGCGTTTCTGTTGCGCTCACCTGTCCGTAGCGGCTTGGCCTATTTCAGCGACCTCGCGCACATCACGCGTTGACACTTGGGCTTTTTCATCCGTCTGGAGTGACATTTTTAATGTGATCTGGCTGCTGGATGGCAGTCAGGTAAGCAAATGACAGAAAATTTCAGAAGATGGCAGAAAAAAAAAAAAAAAGGCTCCATGCGCAGGATCCAAGCTAACATTTGAAGTGGAAACCTATTACATATATATACGCAATAGCAAGCTGCTTATCGCAGATCCGTCTCTCTCTTGCAAGGCAGCAAGCCAAAATACGACCCTGGCAGTCTTCTTTTCACTACTACCCATCTACAGCTACCCAGGGAGGGGGATGCAACGCCGAGAAGGCCGGCTCATGTGGCGGCCATGGTTGAATGCAACAGTAGGATGGCTATTAGTGAACATCGGGATGCATCGAATCTGGGCCATCTGCCACTACAACCAGTCACACGCCCTTGGACTCGGTAGTAGAGAGCGGCTGTTGAGCGTCTCCTCCCGAGAAAGGGACTTAAAAAAGAAAGCGTGTGTCAGATTTGCATCCAATCCAAGTCCTTGGGCCAACAATCCTCGGTTGAAATTGGGGTCGCTAATGCGGTCCAAGACAAATGGGGGCGGCTATTTTATGCTTCCCCAGAAACTGCTAACCTTAAAATGGTGCTACCGTATCTTGATCTGACTTCGATCTTGTCAGCGGAGAAGATATTAGTCAGAGATGACTGTTTCCATTGTCGTTGTAGCTAGGGATGGACGCGCGAGAAGGCCATTATCTTCATCCCAGTGTAAGCCCCCCATCCACTGATTAGGGGGCAGAGCGTGTGGCAACTCAGACGGGTCGATATGCAAGTTGGTTCTTTAGTACCTATGCAAAAGCAAATATGCAGACATCTTTGGCAGAATCCCCTATCAGCATTGTAACTCCGCTAAGGTTACATTCCGCTCAGCATAATGGCTCTAAGATTCCGCAGTATAGGCGGCGAAGGCTTAGCGTATCTCGAAGGATAGCTGCAATCTTCAATAATTAACGACTTTGTCGGTAGCATTTTCATACACCAGTGATTTGCGCTTCTATCAATTCCAAAAATACCAGCATCTTCTAATTAACAGTCTCTTATATTAAGACTTGCCAACTAAAAGAAATCCTCTCTTGACTTCAGCCGTAGCCATTCCCCCAACGCTGCCTTCGCTTTTGTAGGGTAGCTCCGTGCTCAACTCGATGCTCTGGGCCATCGCAGTTGTCCACAATTACTAGCACGTCCAGATAGCAGCGTCATTATGAATATCACGTGTAGTATTACCAAGAAATAGAGCCCGAAACGAATGATTTGCAATAATCAAGCCACGTAAACGGCCGTTTAGCGCATCCTGCACATCTTTGAAGAGGCCGCTCCCAAGCTGCAAGAATATGCTTGGAAATACACCACCTCTGATTGGCCAATTGCCTTGTCCCACCTAAACAGCCAATCAGCATCACTGCAATCTGACCCAGGGTGAGTGTCATCAGCCCAGAGGCGCCGAGGCTGAGTGGATCGAGAATCAGGTACAAAAGACGTCACTGTCCGGCCAAGCAAACATCGAGACCTCTCTATCAACTACTATCGGCATCTGCATCTACTTCTACGACTCTCATATAATTCTACACTTGCTCACACCAAAATATTCGTCTTTGGCAAATACCACAATCACCACCACCATCAACATGACTGTCAAGGCCACCACCTGCTGCCGCCAGGGCACCGACGCCGAGTGTGCTTGTGGTGAGTTCCGTCACTTATACTCTGACTCAGTAACAGCGGTATTCTAACAATCAATCGCAAATAGCCCAGAAAGCCACCTGCTCGTGCGGCGAGAAATCTGCTCTTCACTGCACCTGTGCCAAGGCCAATACCGAGAATGTCCTCGAGGGCCCGCGCTGCTCATGCCGTGCTCGTCCCGCCGGCCAGTGCACCTGCGACCGAGCCTCTACGGAGAATGCGCCCGTCTCAGGCTCAACCTGCCAGTGCGGTGCTCGACCAGCTGGTAAGTGTTACTCGTCACAACTACGCTTTACGCAAAATATTGGAATACTTGGGTGCTGACTTTTGGATGTTTTAGCTGGCTGCACTTGCGAGAAGGCCGCCGATGGCAGCTACAACCCTGCCAACGAGATCGACTTCACCAACTTCGCCAAATAAATGAATAAGGCGAGCTACGAGATGCGCACTTGAAAAAGTCTTGCATAGACCGCCCATCTTTTCTATAATTTTCTTCTCATCTTATTTCTCTCCCTTTTGGTCCGAGGTGGCGTTCAGGGCGGCATTGGAATGTGGAATTACGGGTTCATAACTTGGCTGCAGGCTTGCAGCTGCATACACACATACATACATTTTACGAGAGGTTGCATGCACATGCACATACATGAATATGGCAGGCCGGCGATCGCCTAATCTGCGGGCGCGTTGCTATTTCGGGTCTGGATCTGGATCTGTCGCATTATTATTGTTGTCCCGTACAACAATTGGGAAACGGCGTTTTGGTGGCTCAATATATCCTCCCTCGCGAGGCATTTAGATAATAACAATAACTGAGATCAATACAAACATAATAAGCTAAGAATTAGCGGATTGTCTTCGATTTGAAAAGAGATTGCGATTCGCTGCTTTGTTTTCCCGTATCTACTCCCTGCTCAAAGTCAGTGTGAGATGGCTCAAATCACTTTTCTTCAATGTCAGCACATCAGGTCACACCCGGCGCACTCTTGTCTCTGCTTGTCGTCTTATGTAATCTCGGGCTGCGATTCACCGCTCGCGCAAGGTGCCAAGCGCTGAGATAATTGGCTGTCAATGTTTTTACTGCCGGACAAACCAAGAGCGGTCAGCCATTTCGGGTAGGAGCTATGGTCAAGTTCCTACCTTGTGTGGGGCCGCTTCTCTGTGCCACCCACCAGGGCTGGGCAAAAAATCTCACCTGGTCGCGTCCTGCCATCATCGAGCCACTCCTATATCTATCCCGCAGACCACCTCACATCGCGCTCTGCTTCTCCCTCCACCAGAAAAAAAAAGTGATTTTGGGTCTTTTGAAAGCATTGCATAGCGGTTGTCTCTGCAATTGAAGCTTTTTCTCGCCCTCTCGCGGATTAAATCACCCCTATATCCGTACCCTTTTTCGCTTATCAAAGCAAAAGCAACAACATCAACACAACCCTAGAAAAACAGCGCGTCACAATGCCTCCCAAGGCCGCCAAGGCTGCTGCCCCCAAGGCGGCTTCAGATGCTAAGAAGCCCGCCGCGACAAAGGCCAGCACAAAAGCGACGTCCAAGACTGCCGCTGCCCCCAAGGCGACAAGCAAAGCTGCCGCCGCCAAGGCCACCAAGAAGGATGAGAAGCCAGCCGCGAAATCCGTCGAGAAGACTGCAGACGAGCCCTTGACGAATGGCGCCCCACCAATCAAGCGCAAGGCTTCGGAGACAGAGAGCGAGCATGGTGAAGATGTCGTCATGGAAGAGCCCCAGGCCAAGAAGTCCAAGATCGAGGCACCCGCACCTGTCAAGGCTAAGAGGACTGCCCATGTCGCAATCGGAAAGAAAATCAACGATGCTCCTACGCAAGTCCTGGATGTCTACGTCTTCGGCGAAGGCACATCCGGCGAACTCGGACTGGGAAGCAAGCGCGTCAATGGCAAGAAGCCGATCGACGTTAAGCGTCCTCGATTAAACGACAAACTTTCGGCCAAGACGGTCGGAGTTGTGCAAATTGCCTGCGGAGGCATGCATGTCGTCGCGCTTACCCGCGACAACAAGATTCTCACTTGGGGTGTGAATGACCAAGGTGCTTTGGGCCGAGACACAAACTGGGATGGTGGATTTCGCGATGCCGACAAGGCTGAAGATTCCGACTCGGAAGATGAGGATGATACTGGCATCAACCCCAAGGAAAGCACACCTACCGCCCTGCCCGAAGACGACTTTGCCCCCGGAACCAAGTTTGTTCAGGTCGAGGCAAGCGACAGCGCTTCCTTTGCGCTGACAGAAGACGGACGTGTGTACGGATGGGGAACCTTTCGTTCCAGCGATGGTATCCTGGGCTTTACAGAGACTGTTCGAATTCAGTCACGGCCTGCACTCATCCCTGCCCTGAAAAACATCAAGTCTCTCTCTTCCGGAGCCAACCACATTCTTGCTCTCGACCACAAGGGCAATGTTGTCGCCTGGGGATGTGGCCAGCAGAACCAGCTTGGCCGACGTATTATCGAGCGTAACAAGATGTCCTCTCTGATTCCCCAGGGTGTTGGCCTGCCACGAGGCAAGATTGCCAAGATTGCCTGTGGCTCGTATCACAGCTTCGCCATTGACAAGAACGGAGCCGTCTGGGGCTGGGGCTTGAACAACTTTGGCGAGATTGGTGTTGAGAACAACGCCGGTGAGGACGATGCTGTTATCCTCAAGCCTGTCAAGATTGCTTTCCTTGCAGACCACACAATCACAGATATTGCGGGCGGTATCCACCACTCCCTGGCCTGCTCTTCTAAGGGAGAGCTGTTTGCTTGGGGCCGTATCGATGGATTCCAGGTTGGCTTTGAGGCCGAGGCTGTGGAAAAGGTTGACGAGGAGTATGTCATTCGTGACGAGAAGGGCACTGCTAGAATCCTGGTCAAGCCCACCAAACATGAAGGCAAGTAGAGCGGGTCTTTATCTTGACGTGTGATTTGCATTATGCTAACCATTTCCTTTAGGTGTCTCTGATATTGTGGCTGTCTCTGCCGGTACTGACAACAGCTTTGCTATCAGCAAAGATGGCAAGGTATACTCATGGGGCTTTTCTAGCAACTACCAGACCGGCCAGGGCACTCTTGATGACATTCATGTCCCTACTTTGATCGACAACTCTGCCATCCGGGACAAGAAGATCATCGCCGCTGGAGCTGGCGGACAGTTCTCTGTCCTCATTGGTGTGCCCGAAGAGGCGGCCACGAACGGCACCAACTAAACCGCCAGCCCCTTTCAACAAATATTATATATAAAAGGGAGGATAAGTGACATCTAAAGGGATGTTTTAACACGGTGTTTCAAGTTACATAAGCCCATTATCCAAGATTGATGGGGCTTGCTGGCTGCTTTAATAATACGAAGGGCTCGGCTCGAAGAGTTTCTGCCATGCATTGTTCATTGTTTCTTCCATTGCCTCACAGAGGAGGCTATAAAAATCTGCAAATGGACGGACGGACGGGCTTGTCTCTGTAATATAATGACGTGATGGATTTGGTTCTGCAAATGGTGGACTTATATATGGAGCTTTTCGTGTTTGTATAGCCTGCTGTTTTGATGACATTGCGCATTGGCGTTGGTACTAGTTGATTTATGGAATTATATCAAAACTATTTGAAAGAGGCTTCATTCGTACTATGTATTCTCGATGTGTTCTTTCTAGAGCTTCGCTCTGGAATGCAATACGGTATAGGTTAAGTGCGGGTGGTGCCACGAGCATCCCGTCGACTAGACTGATGAATGGTCTTTGCGCTATGCACAACTTATTGCCGTTTTCAGATTTTGACTTGTTCGCTAGTTGGAATGGATGTTCCAGATCCGGCACTCCTTGGGAAACGGTGATATTATAGAGATGAAGTCATCTTCAAGCAAGTACCTACAGATTCGACATCAAAGCTGACAGGAGTCATTTCCTGCCGATTATTCCGATATACTTTGTGGCTCTACAGCAACATACTCAACAAACCTTAATCACCAGTCAAAAGTTGGCAGGATAACTCAATTCAGTCTCCTCAAAGCCTGAGGCAATTGGGTTCTTACGAAAAACGAGGACCTAACTCGAAGCGAGAGACGTTTTTTTTTTTCTCCCCATGCACGCCAAGGGTACTAGTAGCACTGGAAAGACAAAGAACCACGGAGTAGCGAGATTACATCAATTAAACAAGCCAAGGGAGTAGTGTTTGCTACTCTTATTTCCATTTTTTCAAATTTCCTGAGATCTGGATCTTGTCCACAAATGGGTGGTGTTGGGTATGGGTCGATTAAGCTTTTTTATTTTTATTTTTTAATTTTTTTTTTTTTTTTTAATTTTGGACAGTAAGGGGACGTGGAGCGATAAAGATCCAACGATGATTTTGATGGAGGCGAGGCGAGGCCTTGACCGCTCTGGGGGAGCAAGTGGGCTTTTGACCGCTTGGCGATGGAGATGTGAGCTGCAAGTAGGGCAATTGGGAATTGGAAGTGTCTTGATAAGAACCCGTTCAGGGGAACGTCGGGTTCATCGTCGTGCCGAGATTTCGAGATTGAAGAATAGAAGCGGTATCACAAGCCGATCTTCAGGATCTTCTTGCTCGCTTACAGCTGGACTCTCCGCCATGGAATACATAATCTCGAATTTGCAAAAATACCGGGGAGACCACACACCGCTGCCAGCTCAGAAAATGGAGAAGGTGGGAAGGGGGGAGGATACCAGCAGTGGAGTTCGAAAAGACAAGAAGGAAAAAAAAAAAAAACAGGATCGATTCCAGATTCCAGAAAAGAAGCTCCAGCTGGGATTCGATGGAGCCTGCGGGCAGGGCTTACAGCCAGCGCTGGATTACGGCCGAGCCGAGTGCCGCAGGGGGGGTGAAGTGAAGTGAAGTGAAGGGCACGGCACTATTTGCTGATTTGCTCCAATGGCATACAAGATGTATAAAATAAAAATTGGATTTCTCTCTTTGATTGCTGCAGTGAGCAAGGGCGGCCAGGGGAGCCGAGATTTGGGTGAGTCGTTGGAGCTAGAAGCTTGTCGTGCTGCGAGCAATTGCGGGTGGATTATTGCGCCCGGCTGCCACGGAAAGGAAATGGACGGCCTGGTACCTTGCAGCAATCCAGGGGGAAACAGACTTTTTTCTTGTTTTGCACTGTTAGCCGGCCAGCCAGCGCACGAGCTTCTAGGGCTTGGCGTAGGCCCGGGTTCCCCTTGACGCGCGCTCGGTGTGCACGGCCAGCAGGGGGCCTAAATAGCGGGTAAATAGAAGAGAAGAAGAAGAAGCAAACCGCGCAGTAGTGAGCAGCTGCGTTCAATAGTAGATTCAATGAACTGTTCGGATAAAGCCAATAGCGCCCTTGATTAGGGCGCTGTTAGCTGAGGCGGCATCCCGGGTTTAGCGCTGGCTGCTGCCGAGCGTCCGTCGGTAAAAGAGGCGTTCGATGGCCTGAAACCTGGAAAACTGGAGAGCGTGAGCTCTAAGCAGTGCCAAAAGCTGGGTTCGGAGTGTCCATGTTGTGTTGGCACTCCGGAGACGGTACAAACCAGGCACCGGGCAATATAGAAGCTGTAAGACCGTACAGTATATTTGCCCCAAACGTGTACTGGGAAACCGCAGCAGCAAAACGGCCGTCAGAAATGGAATCCATAATATGAGTAGTAAAAAAACACCTCAGCACTGTAGCTTCTTGACTCGGCTCAAGCACCTCCTTGTTACAGAAGGTACAGGTGGAAATTAATTGATTACTCCCGACTCGCCGTGGCTGTAGCAATACGCAAACAATCAAAGTAAACCTGAAATACATTATACTTCGTAATTGAGAGGCTGTGCCTGCACTATTGGCCTCCAGCTCTGGCTGATCTGTAACATTCATTTCAATAGCATGCGCGCCGGTGCTGCGTCTCCAAAGTTTATGCACGATTTTTTCTATTTTTTGACACACACACACGGGATCCGGTTATTTCGCCTCCTGCTCTCCTTGCAGATCGCGTCGGGGATTTTGGCGGCCGCCGTTTACAGCTTGTGATTTGATTTGATTTGATTTGGTCTCGGGTTGATAGCAACACGAGTGCGGTGGCAATATACAGTACATGGCAAAGTTGGCAGCAGGCAGAGCGTTTATCAAACTCGTACCTTGCATATTGTGGCGCGGTGATCTATCGGAGAAATTTGCCAATGAAAAAAAAAAAAAAGCTGTCTCAAACCAGTAATAATTTCCATTCGATTTTCTATTCTAGCAACTCTTTGACTAGTGCACATGCTAATTTCAATTTAATGCACAGGAAAAAGGGAATAACAAAGAAAAAGAAGGCAGTGTTTCCGATGCATCGCGATCTTCAATTTCGCTCCCTTTTCCGTTGAAACGCTCGGCACGGTTTCACCACCAAAATTTACGTGGAGTGCCGAGCGCGAGCGTGTGACGTGACACGTCACTCTTGGTACTACTACATGTGCATACATGTAATACCTACTTGTTGATCTATCCGTGGGTTTTTCTTCTTCTTTTCCTCTCGGAGTCTTACATGCACTCTGTAGCCAGCTTCAGCTTAGTAGTGAGGTCTGTGTACATGCACTAGCTGAGCCAATGCGGCAGTTGGTAGATGTGCCGCTAACTAGACCTGAATAGAAGAAGAAAAAAAAAAAGCGAGCCAAATACCTACCACATGCAATTCAATGATGCTTGCTGTAATTCCAACTTCATCTGCCAACCATTTGACCAGCAATTCCGTCCAAGTGTATCAAATCCCTCCCATGCCAAAGGCCCGGTCGTCCACGCGAGGCCCAGTGCCAAGTCCCCCAAGGTAGGGGCAGGGAGAAATGGGGGAAGAGGCTCCTCTTCGTGGTCACAGAGCAAGCCAAGCTTTCCCGAGCCATGATCCCAGATCGGCAGACGCACGGCGGTTTGAGAAGATCCACCGTTATATGGAGCGGGTCTCCACTGCTAATCTTCTGTCTCCTTTAAGCCTGCTTGGCCAACCCTGGCAAATTTACCTTGAAAGGGGAACCTGCTGTGCGAGGGAAGAAGGAAAAAAAGCGGCAAATATGGGACTGCTGGGCCCAGGAGAATAGGCTGGAGAGCAGGAAAAACGGTATGCCGGGGTGAAGCAGGGAAAAGCCAGCATGGAACAAAGCTTGGGAGAATGGAGGATAGGTGGTGCCAGTGTGTGTGTTGTGATATGAACCTAGAAATTGTCAATAACGACTGGTATCATGGACGGCTAATGTATGTACATGCTATATTGATCCTGGCAATCCTACTGCTACTCCTAGGTACTACTACCGACGCTATCGGCTTATACGACATGTTACAGTACAACGCTGCGAGGTGACGGGCAACAACAAACGCTGAGATTCGCAACAACAGGCATCCAGCATTGGCCAAATCTCCCCTCTCCCCAGTCACGCCATCACCAGGGCCCAATCGCTATCAATGCACCAGCCACGAGCCTATCGAATGGGACGGTGCATCCATTCTCCTCCATACTAGGTATATCCTCTCTTTTTTTTTTCTTTTTTTTGCGCGCGCGCCCACTTTTCTGCCCAGTTTCGAAAAATTCCCGCCCTTTTATTTTCTCGTAGGTAGTGATGACGCGTATGCCTCTCTATCCCAATCCCACACTCCCCCAGAAGAGGAAAAGAGGAGCCTGAGCGATGGGTTTTTGGCTTGCTCGCTCGCTTCGTCCACCCACCAACTCGAAAAAATATTGGATATGGAATGTCGCAGCGGTGGAGCGAAAGCGTGGGACAGAGGTGGGCTCTGGTTTGCTGATCGGAGGTCGGTGGCTTGAGAGGGCGGTGGCTTGCCCCCCTCCCAGCCCCAGGCTCCGGTACGGAGAGAGCAGAGCCAGCTTCTGTTTGGCTGTGTTTGTGTGCCAGCTTACTGTATGCTATCTGTGCACAGCTTCGCTTCGCTTCTACTTCTGAGCCCTTCGCTCTATTCCTCAGCATAGGCGTGTGGCTTGCGGTGGGGCGGGACACCCCCCAATTAGTGTACGACCTCCTCTGCTGGATGTAGTACATCGATAGTAATATCCGTTTGTTCACTTGCTCGGACGAGTTAGAGCCTGTCGAGATAACGCAAAGCTGCTGAGTGGCTAGTGACGGTACTGGCATGCTAGCCGCCGGCCATGGGAAAACCAGAAATCAAGGCAGGATGTGACAGAGATACGGCGGAGGTCCAGAGATAAGGCTACCGTTTTGGTGTGGTGTGGTCATCTATTATCTGTACTTCATGCGGGCCGGTACTTATCGCACAGCACAAGCGTCTCACGTCGAGATGGACACTGCTGGTACAACGGCCCTCTTTTTTTTCCCTTTGATTCCTGCTCTTCTCGCCATATGATTCATTCGTCGTTATGATTCAGAACAACTCTAATCTCTCTCGTGCCTGTCATCATCTCGAATCTCCGTTATGCAGGAGGCGAAATCTCACACGGGAAAACAGAGCCGGCACACCCAACTACACTCGTATACAGCCGTATTAGGTACTCGGTGACTCTGTCCAAGCTTCACAGAAAAGGAACGTGGCACGGCTAAAGTCAATGGCTACCGCCCTATCTCGTACTATGTTCTTGGTAGCATCGGATTGGCCTCTTTCAACCGGGTGGCACAAACAGGCAGCCCGAAACTGCAACATCACAAAGCATAATAATGAAGTGGTCGGGGCTTCCGGCCACCGCTCTCTCACCAGAAGAGAATATGAGAGAAAAAGGCTTGCGTAACTTTTGTCATCAAGGTACCTCTCCGTACACGGCATGGTGAGCGTGTACTTGTGCGCCCCAAGGTCCGGTCTCCGAATGGATGGTGGTTGTACAAGACGGCAGTACTCGTTACACCCTGCGTGGTACAAGGTGTGGTACAAGCCCAGGTAGCTGTACGAAAGCTACTCGCGGTACTGTAATCTGCCTTGTTCTATATTTATATGTCGAAATAGCATGTATCCGCAAGCTATGACATGGGGGCTATGTGCATACATTCGCACAAACGCTGTTAGCGGCATAAGGCAATGAAAAAATGACCCATCTCATTCCACATCCACAACCCCAGTAATCAGGAAATGGGCGAGCCTGCAAGAGGGCAAAACAGAAGGTATGATGGCTTAGCACACCATACTCAGAGCAGCTTCAGCGTGGTGGCATTAGCTGTGTGCTGGCTACTACTACTACTACTGTACAATATGCACTATCGTCACCCGTCAGAGCAAGGCGAAGTGGCGATACATATGACGCGATAACCAGCCTCCAGCACAAGACGCTCACGACTAACGTGGGATCTGCTGGGATCACGTCCCGACCCACCAGCCTTCTGGCCCCTGGAGCCTCCTCCCAGACAAGGGGTGGGATAGACAGGGGCGTGGGCGTTTGCAGGTGTTGAGTGTGTGTGCGTGTGTGTGTGTGGGTGGGCTCCTTTTTTTACTCTGGAGCCATGTCATGGAACCGATGGAGCCCACGGTCTATCATCCCATCAGGACGAGATATAAAGGAAGCCAGGCTTTCGCCTCCAGCTGCTTTCTCTTTTTCTCTTCTTCTTTATCAGCCCAACTTGCAATCTTAAGATTCAACTACATTCGTTAATCCTACTCCAACAACCTTCACCTTCAAACCAAACCACAAAACCCCAAACCTCCAAAACCATCAAAATGCGTGCTGCTGCTTTCGTCGCCATCTTCGCTGCCACCGCCATGGCCCAGACCGGCGGTCACGCTTCTCCCACCAACGGCACCAGCGTCACCACCACTGGCAAGCCCACCTCTGCTCCCACCAACGGCGCCGCCTCCCTGAGCCAGAACGTCCTCCTCGGTGTCGGCGCTGCTGCCGTCCTCGCTGCCGCCCTCTAAGCGACCAGCAACGTCAAAAACTATTTTTTCCATACTAATGGTTTCCGACGCCTCGAGGACCTAAAAGGCGTGTTGTGAACTTTCGGGACCGGGAAGGAAAGAGAACCAAAATGAGGGAAACGATGGAGAAGATGCGAAAAAGACATTGAAGTCGCCGGCAATACAGCTTTTCTAAAGCAATCGGCCTTTTTTTTACGACCACTTTTACCAATGGGCGGAAAAGAGAGGTCCGCATTTAGAAGAGAGACAATCTACCCTTTTTGTTTTTGCTTCCCTCTCCGGAGCCGGCGAGCCCGGGGCCGCAACATTTCGGGTCCTCCGCCAACTTTAATTTATATACCACGGCTGGCTCGGGGGAAGGAAATATTAAGGCGCGGCAAAACAAACCTTTCTTTGTTTTTTTTAGACCATTTTTCTTTTCAACTTTTATAATCTTTTTGCTATTTCTCGACTTTTGCATAAAGTGCAGCTACAATACCCATCTATAGATGTGTGTGTGTTTGCTTGCCCCGGGAAAGATGGCGTTTTCTCTACATTTTTGGAATTGGAAATAATTGTGTGTTTCTTTTTTTATTATTGTGATGCGCCGGGCAGATGTGATACGAAATATTCTTCATTTTCTGACTTCGGACTTTTTTATTTGGAAGGAGAGAGTGCGAGAGAGGTGGTTTTCGCAATATTTTCTTTGGATAGCCGGATACAGATAATAGTAATTAATGCAAATGGCAATTCCCTAGAAAAAAACAAACTTTACTTTGATCCTTTTCGTGTGCGCCCAAAAAAAATAATATGACTGTAATCGTGACACCGACGCCGTATTCTCCTAGTGTGATATGTGACGGGCTTCGAAAAGACGTGATTGTTCAATGCCACTGGAATGAATGGGGGCAACCTAACCCAGCTATTGGAAAGCTAGGGGGGGTGTGTGCGAGGTGAGATGATAACAATCCCTGCCATTATTGAAAAAAAAAGTTGTCTAGAACACAAAAAAGTGTTTAATGAAACAATCTTAAGCTGGATTCAACGTTACCGCCTTGATACGAGGTACCCATCTTCGCTATCATAGCTTTGTGTGTACTTATTATTCATTTATTAGTTTTTTTTTTTTTTTTTTTTTTGGCCCTTCCAACTTTTGGTCTACCGCTTATAATATCTCGCCGCCATTATCCTTGTACACTCGACGAACCTGTCAAAATCGCGCACCAGTCTCGGAAAGTCCTGGATAAGCTCCAGCGTCCGGGCCTTGAGCTCTGCGGCCTTGGGATCCGTCTCAGGCTCAGGCTCAGGCGCAGCGGCCGGATCCGCGGCATCGTCAGAAGCAGCTGCTGCTGCAATAGGCGAGTCTTTGACATGGCTGCTAGCCGCCACATCTGCTGTATTTGCTCCGTCACCCACGCCGCTGCCGCGGGAGCCGATGTCAACGATGCTGTCGTCACTTTCAGCTCCAGTAGCTCCAATAGCACCAGTAGCAGCACTCGTTCCCTTGTGGCTTTTGTACCAGTGTGCATTCATGGCTGATAGGCGAAGCTGGAATTCATCCCAGTCGGCTTTGCGTAACGTCTCCTGATTGCCCGGGGAGGGAAGCGCCGGAACAGTTTAACACCACATCAGCCTCTTTTTTATTTTACATTTGATCTAAAATTCCGCTGACAGAAGGGACGCAAGCGAGACGAAAGGAAGAGGAAATAACATTACGAGGTACGGAGTACGCGTGTGAACAAAGTATCGCTTGATACATGTAGGTACCCGGTAGGGCCAGTGGAAAACTGAGTCATCATAAAGACCACCCCGGTAAACATGCAATGAGCACAGAAAAACTCGTAATCGACAAACAGCTATGCTGTTCATCACATGTGAAAAAAAAACAACAAGCAGACAGCCAGCCACTTTCTGTGGTTCATGCATTGATCTTCCCTCGTCGCCAGGGTGAACAGTGGAATGATCATCACATCAGTCATCAAATGGCCATCCCGTCGTCCCGTTCAGCCCCGGATGCGGCAAAACCACAAACTCTCTCGCCAGAGCCCAAAAATGCAAAATGCGTCAGGCGCACGTGTTGGGTTTGTTCTGGCTGGGCTTACTCGGTGGAGCAGGTAGGTAGCCGCACAGCTGATGGGAAAAAAAACAATATTATGGAGAAGGGGCGTTTTTATGGTTATGATGAAGGGGACGAGTAAAAGAGACGGGGAGAGGCGGATGAAAATGGGGCAAGGTGGTAGTGCCAAAAGCAAGAATGAGAGTCAAAAATACTCAGAAATGAGGTCATAACATACCTTGGCCAGGGCACCGTAGCGCAGCATGAAGAGCATGCTGTCATCTGCGTAGCCGGGGACGTTGAGCATGGCGCTGGTGATCTCCGAAGCTCGCTGAGAAGCTCCGGTGCTGCGGCCGGAAAAGCTCATCTTCGCCGGCTGTTTCTTTTCCCTTTGCCTTGCCTCGTGGTGTCTTTGCTCAGCTGGATTAGGAAGAAAGATATTTATAGCGATTTATAGCGCATCTGCTTTGGTGTAAGGCGGGGCGTGTACGTTGTTGAGTGAGTGTGTGAGTATCGGCGTGACGGAGGGATGAACGGGTGTGATGGGTGTGATGTAATCTTCGTCGGACAGACAGCTGGCCTAAAACGGACTGCTTCTTCTCGCTGAGGCGCTCTGGCAGGTCGGTGACTGTAGGAGGAAAGGACTGGAGCGAGGGGGCAGCCCTAATTGATGACTTGGCTTTGCATTTAGAGTATGGCTATGGCTAGTTTGCCTCTTATGCACGCATCTCAGCTGGCACAGCCTTGTGACGCCACGTGGGGCGGTGCCCTTTGATGTCCAAGTGCTGCTGGAGATGTCTCAAAATAGCCACCAGCTTCTAATCATTATCCAAGCTGCGGTTTGGTAGGTTTGAGCAGAGAAGAGAGGAAACTTCCTATAAGGGAATACGGAACGCAAAGATAACCTGGCCGAGCCTAACTGCTGCCTGCTTAGAAGTCAGCATTCTATAAGGCTGCCTGACGCTGACAGCTAATGCGAAGCTGCAGATGGTCTCTTCTCCACGGCTTTTTACTGGATAGCGACGCACCAATAATGATAGAGTATACTTCGTCTTAGTCTCTCATTCTTGTAGCTACTAGCCTAATGTCCTTGGAGGCGGCTCTTGGTATTTCTAGTAAGAGAGATGGGAGGTAGGCATATTCTAGTTATGCGGTAAACGTCTATATCAATGGTTGGATGATTTAGGGATTAGTCTTTACTATCGGAAGTAACGGTATCGTGTTGGCGAAGAGTGTCAATAGAAAGGCTCAAGAGCAGATTGATATTTCCGTGAATCTGTGGCAGACCTTCTGATTAAAGTACATGTAAACCTCGATCTGGCCCCATCTCATATTAAGAGTATGGCTGTACAGTGCGTTTTCATGAGCCGAATGAAAGTTCCAGACTTCTTCACAGCATTTTTAACCTTCCCCAAGCTGAGCCGAGCTAAGCAATAAGAACACGAAAAATAAATGCCTAAATGGAAAGAAATGCTGTGCGTATGTCCCCGATGCAAGTCAAGGGGCTGAAAAGTGCCTTCACAGCATTTTTAACCTTCCCCAAGCTGAGCTGAGCTGAGTAATAACAACCTGAAAAATAAATGTCTAAATGGAAAGAAATGCTATACATGTGTCCCCGATGTAAGTCGATGGGCTTGAACGTGCCTTGCAACAGCATTTTTAATCCTCATTAGGCTGTCAGTTTTAAAGGATATGTACCATACATATCCTGTCCAAGCTATATATGCTGATAATCTATATAAAGATAGAGGCTTGTGAGAGACCTAAAATTGCAATGCAACTAAAAGATCATTTGATCATGTGAACCCTGAGTGGGCTCCGATTACGAGGATATAAAGAGGTCTCAGAGAGGATTAAAAATGCTGTGAATATTCGGTAACCAACCACCGACTCCACCACCTCATCGGATGGTGCAACGACACATTGGCTAAATACTATGCCTCTTAGTGGCGTGTATGTGCGTGGCCATCAAGCGACACTTTAAACTAGTACACTATATTCCCCATGTTGCAATATATAATACTTCTGTCGCTGAAAGTTATCTACCGAATCTTCCTAGTGGCAGTCCTTGTAAAGCTATCGTAGAAGAGAAATACATAGGCGTACTCCAGTTTTATATATGAACATCCTTATGAATGGTAGTGTGGTTTGCGAACGCAGTATTCATATTAGAAGTAACTGTATCGCTTTGGCAAGAAACATGAAAGAAAGCACCGAATATTTCTGAGAGGAGATTAGTAATGGGGTGAAACTCTAGCAGATGCTCTGATGATATATTTTACAGACTTGAACGGGACACTATTTGATATCGAGAGGCCATGGAAGGAATTAGAACGTTGAATTGCGAGATATCTGTGCCTATATAGTAATCTGCTGAGGTTGGATCTTCGCATACCAAGGCCACTGAGAGGGTTAAAAATGCTGTGAAATTTCGTCAGAATCAGGCACAATTTTCTGTTGGTGTCCAATTATGAGAGATGCATGCACGAAAAAGGCTCTGGGGTTAAAAATGCTGTGAAGAAATGTTCGCCTTTCTCATGTAGATGAATATTCCAACAGCCATTTTAGTACATATAGCTCTTATCAACGAGCCTGCGTGGTCACCAAGTGATCTCTAAAATTGGTTAACGGCATTCTCTATGTTGCAGTATAGAATGGTACTTCTGTGGCCTGAAGCGGCCTGAAAATGGCATGACAATTGCTGAGCTAGTGGTGAAGGCATAAAGCCTGATTTCACTGTTGTGTTACTTGGATGGCGAGTTCGAGACTCGTAGCATCATAAAACTGCAGCATTCTCAAAGGTATTCCTCAATAGTATCAAGTTTCAAATGGCAAATAACATCAAGTAAATTCATTATCCGTATTCGCTAGCAGTAATAACAATAAGTCTCGCATCTCATCTCCCTCGACTTACATCGTGCCTCATTAAGGAAAGCCTACTTCAAAGCAGCTTCATCGACAATTGCGCCATATGTGCATTATCCTAAGAGTTGAGAGGTTTCCTCCCAATAATAAACCGGTAGCTGGTAATGAGCCGGAGGTCTCGATTTCGTAACTCGTTCTTGACGCCCTCCATGAGGACATTGGCTTGGCCTCTGGAATAGTTCAATGCGCGAGTGAACAGAGCTGGCGTATGTGAGTCTACAGACATTTGCATATGGATAAGCTCAAGTCTGCCCAGCTCTTTTAGAGTAGGATCCTTGGCCCATGGTCCAATCGGTATCTTTCCATCGAGATTGGTGGTTAGTATCCAGCTTCCTTTATCCGAGAGCAAGTATTTACGTACCCTGTATATCCTCTCCTCAACATCTTCGAACCCGGCATCCATCACCCACTGCTTATGGTACTGTGCAATATTAATTTGCTTGCCGTACAGCTTACTGGCAGCCTCCAGTTTATCGACCCATTCCATGGTACACGGGGCGCGATCACAGCTATCATCGTCGCTGAATATCCACGCGTCGTACTCTTGGATCTCTATCCATCCACCCGGGTTGAGGTGCTCCATGACCTGGCTGTAGAGTCGCGGCCAGTCACCGGATGAACCGCAGAGGGCTCGTCCATGTATGTAATCGAATTTCTCGTCCTCTCGAAATGTCCACTCGTCTTCGTAGTCGTCTACATGGAAATGGCAGTTGTTAGGCACCCATTCGGGCTGGATTGGCGATAAATCGATACCATAGACAGATGAGTTTGGAATCTCGTCCGCCATGTCAATGGCCCAAATGCCTGTGCCGGTACCCAAGTCGAGAACACGCAGCCCATTTTCACCCTCGGGCGACGCCAGCGGTGCCGTGAAGAGGCGGCCGCCTAATAACATACGCCATATGTGATGCTGAAGATCCAAACGTCCTTGCTCCTCCTGATCGTTGGGCAGCACGTACTGGCCCTTTCTGTAAGCGTGATAGCGACGGCCGTTTTCGTATTGATAATTGGAGTTGGAAGAGGCGATAGAGCCAGCGTACATAGAGCCTTGGTCAGAGCCGTAGGTTGAGTCGAAATCTTCCGGGTCGTCCTTGTATGCCTCAGTCTGCTCCGGGCAATTTGTAAGTGATTGATTGTATCATGATGCTCTATACATGGCGTATTCTTTGTTTATTCTGTCCTTTCTTTCTGGTGTTTCTTATTTTCCCCACAGGTTCCATAGTTATGGGATTTTATGTGGCATCATTCACGCATTGGGAAAAACACGCATTCAATTGAGGAAGGGCTGTGGGTGATTTAAACTCACATCGACTTGAACAGGAACTGGATTCTGTGCATCGCCAGCCACGGGGCCTGCTAGCGGAGATGCTACACCAGCAGATCGAGATGGAGATTGGTGTGGAGAACCGGACGGAGACACTCCATTACCTTTAGGAGACGCCATACTAGGGGCCTGTCGTAGGAATGTGGTATGGAAAGGGAATTTGGCCTTTTCGGCGGCGTTTCTTTGGCGACAGCGAGATGAGACCCGTAACTATGTTGTTTCGAAGATCGGCAAAGCTGGAGGGAACAGGCGGGCGCACAGCTTCCAGTACTATTCCCTCTTTCTGTTGCTCCTTATTAGTTGGAGCTGAGCGTCCCGCATTTTCGGAGCATCTTAGCGGCCGAGGGACGGCAGTTCTGGAGGCACGAATCACGGAGCAGAGATGGACAGGAGCGGGGAGGTGGCTTAACAGAGTCTACGATGAGCGGTTCGGGCTCGGGAGGACTAAGACACAAGAGAACTAGCAGGAACACACAGCAATGTGGGATAAGAAGGTTATTATTACTCCGAATGGAGCACAAGGATTGGCACTGCGAGCGTAGGAGTTTGGTGATCTGGTATTGATGAGGCATGGTATACATGTAGCAACGTGTAAGCCTGGGGTCAGTGGTGTGGGAGCAGATGCCCTCGCAGAAGTGCCGTTGCGACCTTGCATACATGAGCTAGTCTTTTACATAAGGCTTGGTGTAACCCTCTCTTGATATTTGATTATTCGAGCCGCATCAGCATGCCATCATGGTGCTGGCTCTACGAGCACACACCGAAGCGACTGCTACCAGGTACGTTGTGGCCGGGCGTTTCCATCCAACTATGTTTCTAGCCTCTCATCCGCGGTCGCAATCCGCTCTCACGCCATGCCAAGCACTCGCTACTCGTAGGATTACTATATACCTACTCCAATCTCAACTCACTGCAGCCAACCAGGTTAAGTCGGAATTATGGCTCGCCGCGGAAGAGAGCCCCCGGGGCTCTGATAGGCTGGCGAAGCTCTTCCATTCATCTCGAAGTATCCACATAACTCTTCAACCCCCTGACCCTGCAGAATCAGAATCACGCTGCACGTGGTTTTAGCCGTCTAACCCGCTGCTTGTTCATGGTAGTAGCATACGGGAGTGGCCCTTGTAAGAAGCCGAGCTTGGACGAAGACCAACTGCATTTGATATTGCAACACTGCCATCTACTGTACGTTGGTTGTGCACGCAGTCGTTGTTGGCCCCTTCGGCTTCTTGCGATGACTAATTGAGGCGTAAGCATATGCTCTGCTGCCGATTCCTTCTCATACTGTTAAGCTATTGCCCCTTCTTTGACCGCAGATACCACCCCAACCATTTCGCTTCATAATTTTAGTATGGTGTTATACTGGTGCCCTGTCATTAAAGGGACAATAGGAGATGGAGAGAGTTGTTCATTACAATCCCGCATCATGACGAATTTACATGACTTCACTGCGTCTCTCTACTGTCATTCCCCTGCCTGGCTTACACGTCAAACCAGGGTTTGAATTTTTCTGCAGCGCATCTTCACTTTCACCTTGACTCTTCCCAGTTCTGCTGTCCTGTGCCTTGTGGGGACGAGATATTCCAGATTAAGCCAACTCAGTTTTCTGGCGAATTGCTATTTGTATAAGGAGGACCTTCTCGTTGAACCAAATGATGATTTTGTCTCGCTCGTCTGCGTGCCATATCTTACACTCAACAGTCACAATGTATTTTAAGAGAGGGAAGCTTATAGCATTAACCGAATCCGGGGTATAATCACAGCCAATGATGCCAGAAGTTATGAATTCACAACGCCCAGTTTGGCGGATAACTCCAGCGCTGCAAATAGAGAAACTCAAGACTCCTTGGATTATTATTCGCCGCGAATTGAAAATGAGCAAAGAGGGATACGTGAATCCCATCATCTCTTGATTCCACGATTTTGCGCCCGAGGCCTTTCATTCGCCTACATTCATGTAATTCAAGACTCCCGGCCAATAGCAGCCGCCTCATCGCTTTATATGCTGAGTAAGCGAGTGCGATAAGATACGCGCAACCACATTTTCATCTGACCGTATCGCTCATCAACTCCAATCTCCCACCTCGAATTTCTTTTACGAGCACGGCACAGCGCATTGCTTTCTATCGCACCACTTTGATCTGTGCTATTCTTGCTTTGAAATTGAGTGGCACTGAAGCCCATCATGGTGCGAAACAAGCCGCAACGGCGGAATGATGACCGCGGCCGGAATGGCTACGGTGACGATAGAGATCACCATAGCTTCCGACGCTCGCCACCGCGCTTCACCCCATCCCGCGATAGGTCTTATCGCGACTCTGATAACTGGCGACCTGGCGACGGTCGGAGGCCAGACTCGAATTCACGACCGTACAACGATGATCGCCGTGGAGGGGGCGCCGATTCATACCGGCCGCATGTCCCTCAGGGTGACTTCACTTTCCGCATGGACAAGCCCGCTGGCATTTCCAATTATGTACCCGACGGCCGGCCGCCGCAACGGCGCCCTCCGCGAAGAGATGGACGTGGAGGTGGCCCTCGTAGGCCCGGCAGGCCTCGCTGGCAGCCACCTCCCCACCCCTCTGAACGAGCGTTGATATCTGGCGCCACCACAGGCCTCCCCGAAGAGAGTGTGCATACTGGCGAAGGCGCAAAGTTTCGCGATCTAGACGAGCTGTCGGACGATGATGAGCTTGATATGGATATATCGTCGCGATCATCAGTGTCTGATACCGAGGAGCCCTCCAAGAAGAGAGTGCGCACAGCCGTGACTGATGAGTCTGCTAACGCGGCCCCCAAGTGGTCTAATCCAGACCCTTATACGGCGTTGCCGTGCCCAGATGAGGCTACACGCAAGAAGCGGGACGTTGTTAAACTCATTCGCAAAGCTAGGTTGGAGGATAACGCAAACAAGCCACTCGTATCCACAGAAGCTGAAGATTTCCTTTCATTCGATCTTAGCGACGAGGAAGGTGACGACGAAAGTGATATAAAAGTTATTAAAACCTCAGAGTTACCGCCGCCGCCACCACCGCCCAGTGAATTACCACCCCCACCGCCTCCTCCGCCAACTTCTGTAGACTATAAGAACAACAACATTGAACCTTTGGGCAGAGGCATCCAATCTCTACCAAACAAGCCAGCTGCACCGCAAGACAGATCAGATCCTCTCGGCTCTCGCAAGCGCACTCACGACGACGAGATTATCCAACCACCAAATTACAAGCAGTTTAAAAAACCCAATATGAGACCCTCAAAAGGAACTCTGGTGCCAGATTGGGCGCCGAAATCGAATGAAGAGCCCTGCCCATGGGCATCTATTGACCACTCTGCGACAAGCAATATGGCTGTTCGGTAAGCTCCATCTCTAGCTAGTCTTTAGCCAACCTTTCAGGATATGCTGTGTGCTAATTACTCCTGACTAGACTGCATAAAGAAATCATGGACTTTTATGAATTCGTCAAGCCATGTGGCTTTGAGCAGACGATTCGCAACAATCTGGTTGAAAACATGAAAAAGGCCATGAGGAGGGACAACCGAAACTTTGCCAATGCCCAGCTTTTCCCATTTGGTTCGTTCATGTCTGGGCTATATCTTCCAACTGCTGATATGGACTTGGTCGTTTGCTCTGCCAGCTTCATGCGAGGCGGCCCCCCTACCTACCTAGGCGCCAAAAGCTGGCTGTATAAGTTCCGAAAATTTTTGGTCGCTCAACGAATTGCAGAGCAAGAAACGATCGAGGTTATTGCCCACGCTCGAATCCCGCTAGTGAAATTCATTGATAGGGCTACTGGGCTAAAAGTTGATGTGTCGTTTGAAAACCTCGGCGGAGTCAAGGCCATCGACACCTTTTTACGTTGGAAGAGGGAATACCCGGCAATGCCTATCCTTGTCACTGTGATTAAGCATTTTCTTTTGATGAGAGGCTTGAACGAACCTGTCAACGGAGGCTTGGGAGGATTTTCAGTCATTTGTTTGGTCGTTAGCATGCTTCAGCTCATGCCACAAGTCCAGAGCCGCAGCCTTGTCCCAGAGCACCATCTTGGAGAGATGCTCCTTGAATTTTTTGAGCTATACGGACGGAACTTTGACTATGAAGTGAATGCTATTTCGCTTACAAGCCCTATTGGATATATCCGCAAGGTAAGCGTTTTCCATATCACGGAAGATGGCCTCTAAAGATGGCCCGCAATCTTTTTTTACCTCATTTTATATGCTAACAATCTACTCTAGAGCCAAGTATCAAGCTTTACATACAAGAAGACGGACCGCCTCTCAATCGTTGATCCCAACAACCCTGCTAATGACATCTCTGGCTCCTCATCAAATACTGAAGGCGTTTTGTCTCGCTTTCATGATGCTTACCTTACACTACGAGAGCGTATGCAACAAGTTGGTAACGATCCTAACTGCGGTGGCATTCTGGATGTGCTTTTCAAGGGCGATTACTCCTCCTTCAGGAAGCAGCGGACCTACCTCCGGCATATCTATGAAAAGCGTGCCTAACCGGCCGAAGGGGTACAAATTATATTATGGCTATAAATGGAGTATTGGCGTTTACGGATACCTATGACTACGAATATTTGCTTTTGGACGGAATGGAGGCTTATAAAATGGATATGTTTTTGCGGCGCATGGGAAGAAGGATTTACCCTTTCTTCTTCTTTACTGTCCCTTTTTGTACATTAACTTGTCAGGTCCTTGATAACTTCTGAGGTGCGGATTCATAGGGCTTGGCTTTTCTTAACTTTTCTTGATCTAGGAAATTGTTGGTGGCTAAACCAATGGATTGATTAGGGCTTGCGACAATTTGAACCTAGCTGTTACCTACGCTTTCTATCGACTCGATCGACCGCTAAGACTACCGACAGGGCTGTACAGTGATATGAACAGATGATGGAAGGTGTTTACTGCTGACTATAGTGCACAGACAGATACTCAGCCTCAGCGACGAAGATGCCAGCAATAAAGGCTTATTCCTGGTAACTTTTGTCGGTGGTGGCTGAGATTGGAGTTTACGGTGACTCTGCTCACCATTTTTCTCACTGCAGGCTCTGCTTCATGCGGGACTGTGGAGAGGAAAAGTTCCAACTTTAAAGAATACAGTTCTCTGGCGTGAATGGCGTGGAAGCTACGAAAGAATTCTGTTAGCAGAGTGAACATACTTCCAAGGTTGCTGAGCAACAAAGGCTATACCTGGTTGTTCTTCCTTTTTGTATGATTCGGGGCTGCCCAAAGCGAGATGAGCTTAGCGAGAGAGTTTTTGCAAGAAAGCATTCGACTCTTGGCTTGTCACTCTTGGCATCATCTGCTCAATTTCTCTATGCATTTTTGTTTGGTGCTATAGGGCATACTTGGGCTGTCATTTTACTATCTCTTTAGGTTTTTTTCTCTCTCGATAGACAGTATGCCGCTATTCCATATATATCAAGTGAAACGTCTTTCCAGCATATGCTGCATTGCCGCCATCGGTAAGTATTTATCACACAGCTGGCTATGGACAGAGGGGAAAAGGAATGTTTTCTTGCTCCTCAAGGAATATTTCTGAATGAGACGATATCTAGGCGGCGCCGTCATCGGCTTCGACATCTCGTCAATGCCCGGTATCCTGGGTATTCAAGCCTACTGGGAGCGCTTTGGCTTACCTGAGCCGTTTATGACGGCAATCGTTACCACAATGATGCCCATCGGCTCGATAGTCGGCGCTTTCTGGTCCTGGTATCTGGTCAAGACTATGGCACCAAAATGGGCGTTGGCATATGTGTGCTTCATATGGACCTTTGGATGTGTGCTTCAGGTCGCATTACCACTCAACTCGATGTTGTATATTGCGAGATTTATTGCTGGAGTAGGAAATGGGGCTATAAGTGCTCTTGTGCCTGTGTATCTGGTATGTCTTCCCTTGCTCTTCCGACGGCCAAGTCTGGATGATGCTGCGTAAATGGCTGCGGCATCACTAAATTAAAATAGGCTGAAGTTGCGCCATGGAAGATTCGGGGACGAATCATTAGGTATGCAGGTTTCACTGTCCACGATGGTGAGAACGAGCGTATTTGAGCAATGTCTGACCTGCGTTAACAGTATCTATCAAGTGGGTATCGCTTGGGGCATCAGCGCACAATATCTCATTCAATACGTCGCAGTGAGATTTTCACATGGTCACAAAGATTTTCCTGATCGGCAGGATTTTGCCCTTCGACTGTCATTTGGCATCCAACTAATCCCTGGGGTCGTCTTTCTTGCATGCCTCATTTTCCTCCCTGAGAGCCCGCGGTTATATGCCATTTATGGCCTCTGGGGGTCCGCCATCAGTTTGATTGCGGATATTCACGCAAAAGGAGACTTAAGCCATCCCGAGGTCTTGGCACAGTATCGAGAAATGGACGAGGAAATTCGGATTGAGCGTGAAAGAGGCAGTCCCTCATTCCGAATGTTGCTACGCAAGCCCCTGGCAAAGAGACTGATCCTAGGAATGAGTATGCAAGCATGGAGCCAGCTGTGTGGCCTAAACATCATGATGCGTTTGTCTGCCATGCACCTTTGAAACCCAAGTTCGTTGCTGACGACTACTTCTACAAACATAGACCACGTTCTATACGTTTTGGCTGGAACCGGAACCGCTTCACCGTTTGTGATGGCTACAGTTCAGTACCTCATCAACTATATCTTTAGTGTGCCAGCCGTATACTTGGTGGACAGAGTAGGCCGCAGACGAGCGCTGCTGGGTGGTTCTTTTGTGATGATGATATGTCTCTTGCTCACCGGTGATTATTGCGCCTGATCTCTTGTCTTGTTTTACCTGGAGATTCATATGAGGGCTAACTCCTTGGCAGGATATCTCCAGCATTACAACGGCCAGCCCAACCTAGAAGAATCAATAGAGGGTGCTTTACATCTCTCCTGGATCATCGACAGAAATCAACGAGTCGCAAGCGCTATAATATCCTTTTCTTGCATCTTTGTGGCCGCGTTTTCTATGACATGGGGACCAATATCGTGGATATACCCAGCAGAGATATTTCCTACAGAAATTCGCCACAGGGCCGTTGCGTTGTGCACGGCAGCGCGTTGGTGTTGCCATGTGACCGTGGCTTTGGCTGTGCCGCATCTGTGTAAGTGGAAAATACACCCCTCCAAATGCTCTCCCTTGACAGGCGAAGCTCGGCTGACATGGTGCTGTTTACAGTATGGGCTATCAAGTAAGGAAGTCTTTTTGCGACTTGGAATGATAACCACTGACATAGAAACTCTGACAGCTACAAAACGTATTATCTGTTTGGTATTTGTACGTTCTCTGTGTAGCAATTCAATACCTGCTGTGATGATCAACTGACCGATTTTGTTTTTAGTCAACGGCGTTGCGCTACTGCACATGTATTACGCCGCCTACGAGACCAAAGGATATACACTGGAGGAAATGCACGAAGTCTTTGAGTCGAAGGTGCCCCCATGGGAATTTCGTCAAGGAGAAAGTCGGGTAGAAGCGCTGGCATCACGTATTCGACAACAACAACGAGAGCAGCAACGAGACAATGGAAGGAACGGTACCGGGACGGAGGCCATTGCTGTTGAAGAAGAGGGATGGCCATTCAGAAGGAGGTCGTCATTGCAGGCTTGATAAACTGCTAGACATAGAATGGGACTTGGGGACCCTTGGTAGTCCGCCGAGTCCGCTGCTTAGTCAACGGGCGTGCTTCCGGTAGAGATTATAACATTGAAATGAAATATCAGTACTTTAATACGCAAGCTTGGCCATCTAGAGACTGGCTCGATAAATTGCGGCTTGGGCTTTGTCTAGGTCATACGGAAGAGGCCGAGGCCATAGCTGCCCCCCAAATTGTATAAATCACCATCGCCATTTGCCATTCATTCAATCCCGTGTTATGACCCCCACCAACCAGTACGTAGTAGTAGCATATTTCTCCTCTACTAGTGTTAATGATAAAGAGCCACCTCCGCTGTGGGGGAACCAAGTCGCAGCCACGGATTGGGGCTAGAAGTCAGACTGTGGAACGTTAGAATGAGGGGCAATTATGAATGAGGGGCAGAGGCTATTGTGAGATGGATGTAGCAAGCCAGAACAAACAATCTATCTTGGATCAGCCCAATCGTAGTTATCCGATGTCGCAATAAGCTCCAAGACGATCTCTCTTATCTATATTCTTCTCCAAGCATCTATCTGATAGCGAGTGAGTGATTCGACGCAGCCAACAATTGGAACCAAGGAGACAACCAAAGGCATATTCCAAACTCCAATTCTTTGCGGAGAAGCTTCAAAAGACAATGTCTTCACTCGTCTTCTTTCCCACCTCGCCCAAGGAGGCGCTGGTCAAGGAGTTTGTGGGCAAGTCCATTGCCGATGTGCCCACGCCGGCGGCGGTGATTAACGTTGCGGCGGCGAGGCGCAACTGCGAGCGGATGCTGGAGGCTGCGAAGAAGCTTGATTTGGGATGGAGGGCGCATGTGAAGACGCACAAGGTGAGATGCTCTCTTGAGTTCTTTGAGCGTTACAATACTAATTGCTGCTTTGTTAGACTGTAGAGTTGACGAGGCTACAAGTTGGAGAGGATTTGTCAAGGCCGGCGAATTTGATTGCTTCGACGTTGTCGGAGGCAGAGTTTATTTTGCCTTTGTTGGATGAGTATAAGAAGAAGGGCAGACAGGTAAACGTATGTATATGACAAGTTGGAAGAGGAAGATGAATGGGGTTTATTCTTTGTGGTTGTTGGACTAACGAGCTGGATGATAGTTTGTCTACGGCCTGCCCATTAATAAAGGATCGGTACCTCGATTGGCAGAAGTTGTCAAGGTTCTTGGCGAGGGCAGCATCTCGATCCTCCTGGACGATCCTGCACAGTTGGAGGCTGCTGCAGAGCTGAAGAAGCAGTCTGGCGTTGCGCCGCTGGCACACATCAAGATTGATATGGGAGGACGCCGAGCTGGTGTCATCGAGTCCAGCGAGCGATTTGTGGAGGTGACCAATGCGGCGTTGGAGGCACACAAGGCTGGATCATTGATTCTGTCTGGGCTGTATTCACATGCTGGACAGTCTTATGGAGGAGATACCCGTGTGGCGGCCATCAAGATGCTCTATGCTGAGTTTGATGCCATGCTGAGAGGCGCGGACAGGATCGCTCAGAAGGCAAAGGAGCTGGGCATTCAGATCCCCACGCTGGTTGTGTCTGCGGGAGCTTCTCCTACGGCGCTGTCTGTGCAGAATCTACTTAGTGGACAAGACGATGTTCAGGATAGCGAGACGGGCACGCCAGAGCTGAAGGCCGCAGTAACAGAACTTTCAGAGCTCTTC
This sequence comes from Trichoderma hamatum GD12, assembly GCA_000331835.2. Lineage (NCBI taxonomy): Eukaryota > Fungi > Ascomycota > Sordariomycetes > Hypocreales > Hypocreaceae > Trichoderma > Trichoderma hamatum. The sequence goes on along the minus strand of KQ479190.1, from coordinate 67,396 downwards.
AAGACGGCCAAGAGCAAGGGACACGCAGTTGAGATCCACGCAGGAGTCTACCCGACTCTCGATCTCCAGCAGCTCGCCGCACACAGTCTTTCTGCATCAACGCTGTCATGGCGCGACATTGCCCTCACCGTCGTGGCTGAAGTGCACGGCGTCTATCCTGGCCGCGGCGAGAACGGCACTCCCGAGGCCCTCATCGGCGCGGGCGGTCTGGCGCTGGGCCGCGAGTTCTGCAAAGCCTACGACGGCATGGCGATGGTGACGCCGTGGGGGCGCAAGGGCGTGGAGATGCCGACCTGCGATGTGGAGGACCACGAGGGCTGGACGGTGGGCAGATTCTCGCAGGAGCACGGCATCTTGACATGGGCTGCCGGCAAAGGGAGACGCGAGAAGAAGGGTGCGCTGGGACAGCCGGGGGATGTGGTGGAGGCGGGACAGAAGGTGAGGCTGTGGCCGAATCATGCTTGTATCACGAGCAGTCATTTTGGGTGGTATTTTGTGGTGGATGAAGATAGAGCAGGTCATGAGGATGAGATTGTGGATATTTGGATCAAGGCCAGGGGGTGGTGAGACGGGCATGGGATTTTTTTGGGTAGCATAGCATGGTTGAGACACGGTTTGATATGAATTACATACATGTATATGCGAAATAGATTTGGATGTAAAAGTTGTCACAATTATTCTCCGATGTAGCGAGATTCAATATTGTTGAAGGGATAATCATATCACTTTGAGAGCTAATCATCCATACGCTGCACTAATAGAGTGATGAACAGTAGACGAGCTATCCGACAAGGCCGTATCAACGCCGAGCACCACCAACAGCAGCAACTCTAGGCAACATCGAAGACCCCCACCGATGAAGCAAGGGGAAGAGAGAACCGCGGCTCCTCTCGGGAGGACCCTGGGAAGTGTAGAGAGCCAATAGATTCCAATAGCACGGTTATATACTTCGTATATGCCGGCAATTGTCAAGCTGACACGTTTTTTTTCAACAAGATTTAAAGCACTGCCTTTCGGAAAAATACAAAAGGGTCAAGCTGCTTAAGCCCTCTGCAAACTGCTGCAAGGTCCCGGGGGAAGACAAGTAGGTTGACAGCGTTGTTTGTAGTTAGTGCTGGGGTCTTGAGTCAAACTTGGATTAGAACCGGTGGAGCCAAAAGATGGGGAGAAAAGAAAGAACGGAATTCCCCCACATCTTGGTTGTTCTTTTATTCCCCCCCAATAAGACGGGGAATCTATCTCTAAGTGTGGCGCCGAGTCAGAAACTCTACTGAGAGCGGCGTTTGTCTCCCTCTCTCCCCTTGCTGCCAGCGGGAAAAAGGAGAGTTTATGTGTAAGTTGAGCTAGTGGGAATGTGGGATAAAGGACTTGTCCGGGAGCCAAATATGGAGAATTCCTACTCCAATTCAGTCCCCGAGATCAGCTGCTCCCTCTCCTGTGATTTGCTTCCTTTTTGCTTTATGGAGAGCGTGGGGGTACCGGCTTTTCTCTAGGGGGTTTTTGTGTCCTTTTTGGCCGATACTATGGGAGCACGACATGGCAAATGCTACTGCTAGTAGGTAGGATCAGTGTTACTGCTATTGGAATTACGCTTCGGCAAATAATACGTAGCATGGGGATAGAACACCTACCACGGAAACCGGAGCTGGCCATGGAGCTGCTAACGTAGGTACCGCAATATCATGTGCCAACGGGGCCCGACTTTCCTCTTTTCTTTTTCTTTCTTCTTATTTCCCTGTTTGTTATCTCTGTAGTCTTCTTTTTTTCTTCTGTTGATTTGTCTGTGTGAAGCTTTCTGTTGAACTTGAGGCTTGAGAGCGAACGCACCTTGTTCTCTTATCTTTACCCATCCACATATCTCCTCCATATCACCTTGCTATTCTCACCATCTCAACACAGATAAGAGAATCACTGCCGTTACATACCAATAAATAAACACCATGTCTCCTTCTGCGGATTCTTCTGCCGCGGTGGCCCAAGTTGATCGTCCTACACGACCTCTCATCCGAGGAATCTACGTGCCCACTGTAGCCTTTTTCGACAGCGAGACAGATGAGCTGGACGTCAAGACCGTATCACGGCACGCCGTCCGCCTCGCCAAGGCTGGTGTATCTGGTCTCGCCGTCCAGGGATCCAACGGCGAAGCAGTCCACCTGGCTCAGGATGAGCGCTCAACCATCACGCGGACCACCCGAGCTGCCCTCGACGCTGCTGGCTTCACTTCCATGCCCCTGATTGTCGGCTGCGGCGCCCAGTCCATCATTGAGGCCGTGAAGCTGTGCCGAGACGCAGCGGCCAACGGCGGCGACTACGCGCTGGTTCTGCCTCCAAGCTACTACGCAGGTCTGTTCGACAGCTCCACGGTCGAGAGCTACTTTGTCGGAGTGGCTGATGCCTCGCCCGTCCCCATCATCATCTACAACTACCCCGGCGCCACGCCCGGCATCGACATCAACTCAGACACTCTGATCCGTCTGAGCCGCCACGCCAACATTGTGGGCTGCAAGTTCACCTGCGGCAACACTGGCAAGCTGGGTCGCGTGGCTGCTGCGGTGAAGGCTTCAGGCGAAAACTTCCAGTGCTTCGCTGGCAGCTCCGACTTCTTGCTGGCTTCGATGGCCAACGGCGCGGGTGGCGTTATCGGCGGCCTGGCCAATGTTTCTCCCCGAGCCAACGTGCGACTGTTCAAGCTGGCTGAGGCTGGCGCCGAGAAGGTGGCTGAGGCTTCAGCGCTCCAGGCTGTTTTGGCGGCAGGCGACTGGGTTGCGATCCAGACTGGTGTTGTTGGCGTCAAGGCTGCGCTGCAGGCCTACTTTGGATACGGAGGATTTGCCCGCCGACCGCTGCCGAGACCGGATGATGTCAAGGTCAAGGGGATTGCGGACGGTATGAAGGAGATGATGGATGTGGAAAATGCGCTGCCTGATGCTGCGTAAATAATGAATGAAAGAGATAGAATGAGGGGCTTTGAATATTGATGACGACTTGCTGCATTTGGAATATATCACGAGGCGTATATATATTTATGGGATACACGAAATTTACTGCATTTTTATACCGTTACACAAGAAATCATTTGACCGTGATTGTGATTATACATGTACGGAGACTGACACTCTTCTGTTATTTGTTACTGGAGCAATTATATAGTCTTGTGTATTTTAATCTCTGAGGCGGCCGGTATATATGAGATGCATCAATTGTAAATCACTACAGAGCACACAGATGAACGGATAATTTTTGTAGGAGCGCTCAAAGTTCTTTATTTTATTCATAATTGAGCTATTTCCTTTATGCCAATTCCCATTTTCGCCTTTTTTTATTGGTATCACTTTCAATATGCATTTATCATTTACAGAAGAGCAGTGCACTCAATCTCGACGTCGGTGTTCAGGGGCAGGGTCTTGACGGCGACACATCTAAGAAACACGCACTATTAGCTCAATCCTCTAAGAACAACTGCAGCTGGTCCGCGAGTAATACGTGACGTGACTATGATTTTTTTTTTCTCTCGCAGACCCCCACCACAATGTTGCATCCGATAGCGGGGCGCTTATTATGAGGGGTAGTCAATTCGACCAGATGAGGGGACCAGTATCTTTGACGTTGAGAAAGAGAGAAGAAGAAGAAGATGCAAAACTTACGTTCGGCAGGGCTTGACGTCGCCCCAGTAGGTGCTGTAGACCTCGTTCATCTTGGCAAAGTCGGCCATGTCGGCGAGGAAGACGTTGACCTTGACGACCTTTTCGAGGGTGGTACCGGCCTCCTCGAGGATGGCAGACAGGTTCTTGATGCATTGGTGCTGTGAAATATGTTAGTTTTGGAATTGGACTCGCATTGATCGACTCTAGAGAGCCTAGAGTGTCTTTGAACGGAATCGACATACGGTGTGAGCCTGGATGTCACCAGGAATGAGCTCCATGGTAACGGGGTCCATGGGCACGGCGCCAGAGACAAAGACAAGGCCGTTGGCCTTGATGGCCTGGCTGTAGATGCCGGGGAGGGGCTTGGGAGCCTTGGAGGTGAGGACGGGGACCTTCTCAGACATTGTGACTGTGATTGATTTGAAGGTGTGTTTAGAGGGAGATTGTGATGATAAGTTGCAGGTTGAGGGTGGTGAGAGTGAAGGAGAAAGAAGAGAAGAGAGTAGGAATAGTAGAAGAACAGATTCACATTCGGAGTTAAACAAGTTTTATATATTCTTAGCCTACTGGCATCTTACTTCCCACTACGATTACTTCATACAAACTAGGCGTGAATGCTATTTACTCCATACTTAGGCATGATCGGGTAAAGCTGGAAAGCAATGGGTTTGAAACAGCACAGAGGAGGCTTTAAATTCCGAGAGAGCTCTCCACTCTATACCGGAAAGGCGCACTATATACCGGAAAGTGGAGCGGAATGTGTAGCAGGAAGCAGAGCCAGAGCTGTTTTAGGAATACGAGTTGTACAATCACTGTGAACTTGTTTGGGAGTACGGCCATTGAGAGCTCGTAATATTCAAAACGAGTTGGGAATACGATGAATACGATCTAGATCGCTATCAAGACTTCTCAACTAGAGAATCTCAGGGTTAGCCCCTCTCAATCTCTCGTCGTTGATAGAAATCTCCATAGAGATGGTGAAGAATTACCCAAATCGCTGCCTGTGCTAAGATCACGACCGAGCTATGGTTCTTAGTCTTAGTCACATTAGTCATTCTCCAAATCTCCTCACCAGCATTTTTCCCATGTGGCTACCTAGTTGACTTGACCCCCCCTCCACGATCCCCCAACTCAATCAATATTGGTGGTCTATGCGTACAACTAACCGTTGGAAGGGAAGCGAGGATCCGTAGATAGCCATCAACCACGGACAGCTAAGCGCTAAATCCCTGACCCCCGTGTAGACAACGAGAGGGCATTTCCAGCTGTACTCGTATCTGTAAGTTATCTGTCCCCCACGTTGATTTTCCCCCACTGAATGGCGGTCAGATATGGTATTTGGCCGAGAAGTGGCTTTCGTGGCGGCGAGGGGGGGCGGTTTCTGGATTGGCAGCGGTTTCTGGATGGGGAGATGATTGTTTGGACGACAAATCAAGGCTCCATTATACTCCACTGATTGCGCAAAATAGAGTCATATTCTAGTAGTATCTCATCCGTCTACTTTGTAGATGATCAAGATAGCATCTGGGCTCCGTACCAGCAGCAAGCTCCATAGATCCAAAGACACAGACTGCTTTGCGGCATTCCACACCTTGGCAGCGGCGTTTTGCTACTCAGCACCCAGTTAATCATTCCCCTCACCTAGTCTCTGGATTTGCCCCCCACCTGAGCCTAAACATATGGACCATGCTAGGCTAGCGACTCGTAAAGGCGTCTAGGATTGGAGAATCCAGCGGTCCTTGGGGTCAGCCTCTCCGTCGCACCGTCCAGCATTCTGCCAATGCTACACACGCGCGCGCATAAGTCTTATACGTACCTCGTCTGTGCTGGGTATATGAAAAGAGAGACGAAAAGTGTGGGGTAGGCTGGACGGACTGGCTTCTCCAGGTTTTCGCTCTCTTCCCCACGGAGAGGATTTCGTGGAGAAGGGGAGACCAGAGGCTTGGGCCTGGGGAACCTGTGCGCCATCTTGACTCGGTTCGAAAGAAAAAAAGAATCAGCCCGTCAAACGCTGACGCCGGTTGACCGAGATGGATGGCTGCATAGCCTAGACACCAGAAATTTGGAATAGCTGCTATCTCTGATACCTATCTTTCGCCTTCTGCGTTTTCTGGCGTGGATCTAGAAAGAGATAGAGAGATAAGATATTTGGGGGGTTGGTGGATACAGTCCTTCTAGTGACCTCAGGGTTAGGGATACGGGCTCTGCCTTGGAGGAGGTACCTGCTCAGTGCATAGACAGCATATCAGGCACTTGCTCGATGTATGTTACCCAATCTTTCCACATCTCCGGGACTCTCTTCTAATGGTGGTCCGACTACTGGTGAGTCCTCACACGGCCTTGTTATCCGAAGTAGTTTGGGGGAAGAAGCCATTGGAGGGGGTCATATTTTTTGGGACTCACATGCAGAGAGGTGAGAGAGAAAAGGGCAAAGGCCAACGGTTCAAGCCAGGGGACTAGATCATCAGCTGAACAGCCCTTGGTGATGACGGAGGACTGCCTATCTCTCTTCTCTTGCTGCCAACCACCCCTGATGGCCGAGTCCTTTATGCGTCTTGTAAACTAACTAACTCGTGCCTGTCTGGCTATCTACAGTTACAGTTACATTATCATAAAAAGCGCCTGTCGCCCGCACCCCCTGCTGCCGAGTTTTCCATCAGCCAGGAAGCTCGGGCGCATTTTTCTCATCTCTAGCTGTTTGCCCTGTCAGCCTTTACATATTAAATACTGCGCTTAGCTTGGAAAAGCAACTACTAGCTGATTCCTGGGGCGGCCTTAGCATCCTGGTCGGTGTGAGAGTTACTATACATCAGCTCTTTTTTTTATAAGAACCTCCGGCCTGCGACCCAAACTTGGCAACTGTTTGCCTCTGCCGATCTTCCTCCTCCTCCTCCTCCTCCTCCTCTTTTCCATCACAGACGATTATCGTCTTGAATACTTCTTTACTTCATTATACTTCCTTTACATCTCTCACGCCATCAATTGCGGAAAAGAGAAAGAGAAAGCATATAGGAGAACAAGAGAGATCGTCGCCATCATGGGTGTCAACGAAGTCGACAACACCGTGTCCAAGGACATGGGCACCAACGACCATCTCGACCAGGTAGAAAGCCAAAAGGATGGCTTCATGGAAGAGACTGCGCGTGTCGTCGATCATCCTGCCGAGCGCGCTCTGTGCTTCAAATTCGATATCCGAATCCTGCCTGTCCTGGCCATCATGTGTAAGTCAGAGCTTTATTCTCATCCAATGCTTGACGCGTTTTCATCGACATGGGAGAAAAGAAGAAACGCTTTTGCTCCCTTCTAGACAATACTATCATTGTCAGAATCTGATGGCTGACTTCTGTTTATTACAGACCTTTTCAATGCCCTCGACAAAGGCAACCTTGGCAATGCTCAGACCAAAGGCCTCAGCACCGGTACGCATCTCTTATACACTCTCATCCCCCTATCTCGTGATGGCATCCAAGCCACAAAGAAAAAAAAATAGAACTAACGCATATCTCCATTATCCCTATAGATCTCAACTTCAAGGCCAACCAGTACAACCTCGTCGTCTCCATCTTCTTCGTCCCCTACGTCATCTTCGCTCCCCCTTTTGCTATGCTCGCCAAGAAATTCGGACCTTCTCGCGCTTTGCCCGTCATGATGCTCACTTTCGGCTCCATGACCCTTTGCACGGCTGCCACTCAGAACTTTGGCGGTATTTTCGCTGTCCGCTGGTTCCTGGGAATGGCTGAATCCGCCTTCTTCCCCACCGTCATCTACTACTTGACCACTTTCTACCGTCGTGGAGAGCTCGCCCGTCGCCTGGCCATCTTCTACGCCGCGTCCAACATTGCCAATGCCTTCTCCGGCCTGCTCGCCTTTGGCGTCTTCCAGATCCAGAACAGCAAGATCCTCGTCTGGCGCTATCTCTTCATTATCGAGGGCGGCGTTACTTTCCTCTTTGCCATCTTTGCCTTCTTTTATCTCCCACGCAGCGCCTCCGAGGCCAAGTTCCTCACCGAAGAGGAGCGTTCTCTCGCCTTCCACCGTATCCAGGTCGATTCATCCTCCGAAGTTTCCGAGAAATTCGACTTCAAGGATGCCATCAAGATCTTCACCAAGCCCTGGGCCTATGGCTTCCTCCTCATCGAAATCTGTCTCGGTGTCCCCATCCAGTCGGTCTCGCTCTTCTTGCCCCAGATTATCGCCCGACTCCAGTACTCCACCGTCAAGACGAACTTGTACACCGTTGCCCCCAACGTTACCGGCGCTGTCATGCTTCTCGTTTTGGCCTTTAGTTCGGATTTGACGCGCCTGCGTTTCCCCTTTATCGTTCTCGGCTTCATGCTGTCCTTTATCGGCTTCATCATCTATGCCTCTATCGACGACGTCACCAAGCAGCTGCACGTTGCCTACTTTGCCACTTTTATGATGTGCTGGGGCACTTCAGCCCCCTCCGTCCTCCTCTCAACTTGGTACAACAACAACATCGCGCACGAAGGTCGTCGTATCACCCTTACCTCTGTCGGTGTGCCTCTCGCCAACGTCATGGGTCTTGTATCCAGCAACATCTTCCGCACCCAGGACGCCCCTCGATACGAGCCTGCGCTCATCACTACGGCTTGTTTTGGTGCTGCTGGTGCGCTCATTGCTCTCAGCATGGGTCTGTTCATGATGTGGGACAACAGGAGACGTGATCGCCTTTCGGGTGTCAAGATTGACCCTCGTGATATTCCCACTTCACGATTGAGGGATGGCCCTAGCTCTCCTGAGTTTAGGTGGTTTTTGTAATGAAAATTTGAGGTTTTGTTTTTGATATTTCTTTTTGTGTATAGCTGAATGAATGCCGCAGTCTGGCTGAGCGTTACGAGATTTGGATGAGTATGAATTTTTAAAGTTACGAGTATATATAGTGGTTGTAGCGTGTTGTCTATGTCACCAGGCAGCTGGTCTGGCTCTAATAAGGAGATGAATACGATTATATTACCACGTTAAACTATTTCTAAACATCCCCTTTTGACCATATTATGTGTTCTAGTTGAATTATCGCCACCTACCTGGGGTATTAAAGTGGTCTTTCTAATAAATTCGCTCCACTCCCTGCCAGAGAGAAATCTTCTCCTTGTAAAAATAGCTGTAAATCGCTTAACCCGTCATCCCCCTGACTAATGAGGTTAAAGTACTGCTCCTGGAATTCTTCTACCGCTAGGTAATGCCCCGGGCCGAGGTTTGGTATGGTAATATCATAAGCTGCTGCAGAGTCGTATTCAGCGTGGGGGCTGGAGCGCAGATTCGCGTCTGCAGCGGGCGTGTCTATCGCTGTGCTGGATTTTAGGTCGGTTGTAATTCTACTAGCACTTGGTAAAGGGGGAGCAGGAGCATCGGGCGGCATCCCGTGCAGTCTAGCGGCGATGGAGCGGTCAAGGTACTGTAAAAAGAGGTCGAGTGTGTTATTGTTGATGCGCCAGTACTTTTGTACTTCTTTCAAGCAAAGAAGGCATGTTTCAGCGCGGTGTTCGGCAAGGCGTCTCGTAAGGCCTGTGCCTCGGCGGATTGTAATGGTGTGGATGCAGAGAGCGGAAAATATGCTTGTGATGCTGTCCAGCATCGAAAAGGGCGTTAAAAATGAGGATGATGTCTTGTAAAAAGTACAAAGCAAAACATACAGATGCATTTGGCCATAACGGAGTATTCCTTGAGTACACATATCCTCAGCGATGCGGCTGATACGACAAGCGGCTTTGAGGACGATTTGTGAGCCGGTGGTGGTAGACTCGAGGCGCAGGAAGCTATTCCTGTGGATCAGGATCTTGAGATGGCTTCGTGCATTCGAGTTAGCGAGATGAACGTGGCGGAACATGTGGAAGGTAAATGTCTATTACTTATATGCGAGGTGAAGGAGACATGTCCATACAGAATCTGAGCCTTCTTCAGGAGAGTATTTGATGTGTTCCGGAAGGCTTGTTCTCCAAGCTTCAAGAGAAGTGTTGAGATCTTGAAGGGTTTTTGAAGAAGTCACAGACAGTGAAGCGTTGCCAGGGACAAAATGAACATCAATGATCTTACCCACTAAAAAAAAAAAAAAACGTTATCATTTAGCCAAAGTGCTCTTCCATCATATAGGGGAAGAAAATGGGGGATGGGGAAGATAATGCTCACGTAGCTTGGCAATTTCCACCATCTTGATTGCGTACGTAACGTGCTCTGGTTGACATGACCCAAAGGGAGCGTCAGGGCCACTGTTATCTGTTTCCCAATCTGATGGGCTGAGCGGCTCAATATCACAGTCTTCGTCTCTTATTCTGCTGGGAAGTCCTAGAGATGCAGCTGCTTGTCGCTCCCTTACATAGATTGACCACCAGATTCTTCTTCTCATTCGAGCTGTGTGTGAATCTTTTGACATGGAACGGGATCTTTGATGACACGAATATCAATATTACACTTTCATCGAAGGGAGATGAAGGGGGGACTCACGAACGATGGAACCCGTACGACTCAGCATACGTAATCGCAATTCCAAGCCAGTACCGTACATCTCTCACATCCGTCGGCGTTCCTCTCCAAAAACTCATCAAGAACAGCGACTGAATCAGCACTGTTTCATCCTTCTCCCAGTCGGTGTGAAAGAGCATCCTGGTTCTCGTGTAAAATGCAGTCTTGGCCTTATATCTGTCCTCGAATCCCATAGCTCGGATAGTTGCTGCGTCGCAGTATGTCGCTCCGATGAAGAGCATTGCCTGCAGCAGCATCCGGGACATGTCTACGGAAGAAAACGAAGTGGCATTTGCCAGTCGTCGCGCTATCTGCGCTCTGTCTAGGAGGGGCCAACTCGGATGGAACCAAGTAAAGTACGCCTCAAAAGCTGGCAAACAGCTCTGAAGATCCGGGAGTGTCAAGGCGCCCTCGCTACGCAGATAACGCATTGTTCCGGCGCTGAGATCAGTACGGCCTTCTGTAGTCTGAGACGTGGATTGTGGCGTAGCTGGCATAGGGAAAGTGAATCGCTGCTTTTGGCTATTAGTGTTGTTACCTCTTGAGGTGCGAGATCGACTTGAAAAGTCCTCCTCATCGCTGGGAACTAGAGTGAGAAAGTTTGATTCGCCGTAGAAACGAGTGCCCGGCACCGGACTCGGTGAAGATTCCTCAACTTCTTGATCCTGAGAGTCCTGAGATTCTGGAGGCGCATGGATTGGTGGATTTGAAGCGTCTGGCCTGGCATCTCCATGGGGTGGTATATCAAAAGGGGTTGGATACGCCTTGACAGAGCCGACAGTTTCGCCCGGGGGCTGCATATGGTGTAATAGCCGGCGAGACCTCCGAGGGTATCTTGACAAGCGCCGTCAGTTAGTATATTCAATCTGGTCGGTAACATAAAAGTACAAAAGAAAAAACACGTGAAATATGAGATTAGATGAATAAAATTCAATTAGTAATACCTTCCTCTGCGCGATGGCAGAATTTCGCAATTCGCCCCGGCGGCCAGACAGTTGGAGCACGGCTGCTTTTCCGTCACATCACACCGCACTCGGCGGATGTTGCATTCGCGACAAGCGTGCTTGGCCCGCGACTTTTTACCGTCTACTGTGGCTGGGGATGGTGACGGAGTGAGTTTAGAGGAGCCCATGTTGAAAAGAAGCGACTGGGAGGCATGTGGGATCTGAAGTCTTGAATGTGTCACTGAGAGAGAAATTGTGTTAGTTTTAGGAGTTGCCGAGCCGGCTACGGGCTGGTGGGGGATATAAACGGCATCGGGCACAGTGGAGCTTGGATGCTTGTTCCCGGCCGATGGCTTCTTGGTCTACTGTGTGCGTGTCTACCAATTGCTGCTCTTCCATAGCCAATGAGTCATTTTAGAGTAATATTTGTTTATTTTAGTCATATATAGAATATGCAACCTAAATTGAATTCTAATGAAGAGCTAGTTAAGAAGCAGCAGCTGAGTCTGAAGAATGACACCCCAGTGCTTCTTCCCTCTAATACGATAAACCCGCAGGTTTAACTACACGCAACGATAGATATACATACTTCGCCTTTACCAATTAACCAAAACTATGCTGTTTAATAACTCTTTGGTAATCCAAGCGCCTTTTCTCCAACATAATTCAAAATCATCTCCCTGCTCACTGGCGCAAGTCGTGGCACCAGGCACTCTCTAAACCACCGCTCTACATCATATTCAGCTGCATATCCCATGCCTCCATGAGCCAACACTGCCCTCTCGCAAGCCAAGAAAGCAGCCTCTGCAGCGAGATACTTGGCACTATTCGCTGCTACACCGATGGCCTTTTGTGTAATGGACGAGTCTGTCTTGCTTGCATCATATAACCTCGCTGCGTGATAAGTTGCCAATTTGGCTGCCTCGAGGTGCATATACGCATCTGCCAAGGGGTGTGCAACTCCCTGATTCATTCCGATGGGACGCTGAAATACGACTCTCTCGCGGGCGTATGATGCGGCTCGAGTTAACGCAGCATAGCCTAGACCGAGAGCCTCTCCCGCCAAGAGACACCTCTCAGCGTTCATGCCGTGAAGAACAATCTTGAAACCTTGGCCTTCTTTCCCAATGAGAGTATTGGCAGGAATACGGTAGTTGTCGAAGAAGACTTCGTTCGCATCGACAGCCCTGCCGCCCATTTTCTTGATCTTTCGCATTGATAAGCTGGGCTGAGTACGGTCCAAGTCGATGCAGAAGAGTGAAAGGCCTTCACTGGGCCTCTGTGCCTCTTCATACGGCGTTGTTCGGGCCAAAAGAATCATCTTTGATGCTACTTGTCCGCAGGTCGTCCAGATCTTTTGTCCCGATACAACATACTCGTCGCCCTCCCGTTTCGCCGTGGTGGATAGCCGTAGTGTATCGAGTCCAGCATTCGGCTCCGTCACACCAAAGCATGTCCGCCATTTTCCAGAGATGATGCCCGGAATTGTATCCTTCAGCTGTTCTTCCGTTCCAAACTTGGCCAGCGGCTGCGTTGCATAGACGTTGGCGTGGACTGCCTGCGCACCAGCCATTCCAGCACCAGACTCGGCAATTGTCTGCATCATCATCGTGGCTTCAGAGATGCCCAGGCCGGAACCTCCGAGATTCTCCGGGAGGGCGATGCCCAGCCACCCCCCTCGAGCGAGAGCTGCATGGAAATCCTTGGGATCTTGCTCATTTTGGTCGTGCTCGCGCCAGTATGTGTTGGGGAAGTTGGAGCAGACTTCACTGACTGCTTGGCGGACGGTAAGCTGAGTCTCGGTGAAGCCCGTTGTTTCCATAAGACGATGATGAGATGTCGATGAAAATGACCTGTGGCTAGCTTTGATATTGTTGGCAGCGATGGCGTGACATGTTGTCGCTTTATAAGAGCTGGTTAACCAGCGGCTTAATGGCCAAGATCGTGCGTTTACAGAACAAGCCATGATGAGTTTGAGCCAGCCAAGTCAACGCCAGCATTAACTCGATTGGCATCTTTAAGTATCATGTAGATCTATAAAAATAGCTCAACCCATTTCAAAGATGGACTTATAACATAAATACATGTATGCATCGCATTATAATCCCCGAGGGCTTAATGACGGTGGTTGTGGTTGTCGGCTATTTGAATCTGGTTTTAGTGGAGTCCTCACTTCATATAGCCGACTTGATTTTGGAGCTTTATGTAATGCACACAACGACGACTCGAGATTCGGCCACAGCCGATCGTAATTGATAATAGTGCGTCTTTTATATGTATGCGGATTTAAAAAGATGTTAGCTACTACCGATCAAATAACTTGATAGATGTGGACAAGCGCTGAATCTAGCTATGATTATCAAAGTTATGCTACACGACTACACGCGCTAACATCATAAGCACTTAGATCTCAAAGCACCTCTGTCTTATTCAAATTGAGGCTTATTCAAACATTGTTTCTTCATATTATATATGTATATAATTATACTAAGCTCCCATATCCAATAACATGGCGAGCTGTGAGATTGCCCATCCCAATTAAGCAACTGGCGTCTCATGAAGGCTCTTCCTCCGCTGCATCTGTCCCTGGAACACCTTGCGGAAACGGAGACTGCAAAGATCCCCTACAGTCTCCTTGACGCCAGCCCAGTTCTCGGCCACAATATCTCTCGTAGGACGAGAGAAGACAGCGTCAATCTCCTCGAGTGTCTTGTCCTTTGTCTCGGGCATGAAGAAGATCTGGTAAAATTCACCGATGAAGGCGATGCCTCCGTAGAAGCCCAGTGTAAGTCCAGTGCGAGTCATGGCTTCCTCCATGGCGGTGAAGTTGTATGTCACGACAAAGGAGGCGAGGAAGAGGAGAGCATCGGAAGTGGTCATGCCGTAACTTCGGAGATAGGTGGGGTATACTTCAGATGGGACGACTATAAGATACGTTAGCAACTATCATTGGCGCTGGTGGATACGAGAACGAGAAGCTCAACTTACCCCATGTTAGACAGGCGTATGAGCCAAAGAACATCATATAAATGATCAAACCACTGAGGTAAAGACCTTCTGCAGCTGCGAGATGAGTATCGATAGGGATGTGATATGCGATTCCAATCAAAACCAGACCGACAAAGAAGCCGGGAAGCATAGTAATGGCCCAGAATCGCCTGCCGCAGGTCTCCATGAGGAAAATAGCGGGAATAGTTCCAATCAGCAGAGATCCACCACCGACAAGAGACATGTAAGTAGCCTTTTCGTCGTCGAAACCAATCTGGTTCATCAGGACAGACATGTAGTACATGATGGCATTTACACCAGTCAGCTGTCCGAGAAGAATCATGATGTTTGCATAAACAAGAGCTCGGCGAGCACGAGGAACACTGCCAGTTTAGTTAGTAAAGACAGACGGGACAAAGGTATTTCATTGCAGTTGAGCATCACTTACGTGAAAAAGTCCATCCATGGGAAGCGCGAGTTCTTGGCACCTTCGTTTACAACAACATCCTCCTGCTTAACGGAATTGGCCATGATGTAGAATTCTTCGCGAGACTCGGGAGACTCTGTGCCGCGGATGCGCTTCCAGACTTTGTAGGAATCGAGGATTCGGCCCTTGTGCATGTACCAACGAGGACTCTCTGGCAGGAAAAGCATACTTGATAACGATACATCGTTAGCATAACCTCTTAATAAAACAACTCATATTTCATCATGGATGCAAACTTACCCGCCGAACATGATGGTAGAGAATAAAAGCGATGAGCCCAAGATGAAGCGCCAGTTGCCAGGAACTTTGAGGAAGATGGCGGCAATAGCGTAACCAAGGACTTCACCAAGAGCAATGTTGAACTGGTATAATGACACGAGATTGCCTCGAATGCGACGCTCGACTGTCTCGGCGACATAGACAGGGACTGTACCGCCCTCCAGACCGACACCAAGTCCAAGGATAACACGACCGGCAACAATCATACCAAAGTTGATGGAGCCAGCTTCCAGAGCGGCACCAACAGTGTAGAGGAGAATAGAAATGATAATGGCCCATTTGCGTCCACAGTACTCGTTCGCAGGTGACAGCAACAGCGCGCCTCCCACAGCACCCAGCGGCATACCGGAATTCACCAAACTGTTCTGCCTTGCGTCCAAGCCCAAGTCCTTGGGCAAGAAGAGGTTGGCACCAGAAATCAAACTCTGGTCCAAACCGGAGAGAAGACCACCCATACTGGCAAAGGCGACGAGCAGCCATGTAAAGTGTCGCGGGTCGCTGAACTTGATGTTGAACATGCTTGTCTCGAGACCGCCAGCAGCTTCAAGCTGGGCATCCATCTCGTCAATGAAGGCATTGATTTCTTGGACGTCTGGGGTGATGGTCGCAAAGTCCACATGTCCCTCGACCTTTGCCTTTTCATCGTGGCCGTCGTCCGACATATTGAACGAGGTACACCTTCAGGTGTGTGAGGAAAATAAAAATAAAAATAAAGAAAGATGAAAAAGTTGTGAAGCTTCCTTAAACTGTCTCTAAGCAGACGCGCAAAAAGCAGTGAAACTAGGAGGAGAAGAAGCAAGACATGCAGGCCCCAAAGGGAGTACAGATCGGCGGGTTGAATGATACCCTCGTACAACCTTATCGCTATTTATACAAATTATACAAAATGCCACCGCACTTACACATTCTCTCACCATTTCCCACATCTCCGTCATTCATCGCAAACTTGGTCCATCTCCATATTCCCCCCCACATGTCCCATCCTGGAGCAATACGACCGTGACCGGAGCCCCATGGGCCTCCATCGAAGCTTTTCCTTCTACATGCATGGCATCCCCATCGGAATGGAGATGTGGAGGGGCAAAAAAACTCTCCCCCATGTCGATCACATTGGAGAGTTGGATGGGTCGGACAACTCCGCGTTGACCACCCACACGATTTTCATGCGGGAGGCAGATAACGTTGGAAGATGCAATGCCATCCAATGATTATGAAAATCATTAGTCTTCTAGAACACAAACTCACATCAAAGAGCATCATCTTTGCTGCCGATAGCCGCGCCCTATCGCGCCTTATGCTGCCAAGCTTTGGCTGTCGAAGGGAGATCATATTAGTCCGGCAAATGAAGAGCCAAGAGCAATAGCCGGACCACACCATCAAACGGCAGTTTTGCCGTATGCAATACACCATCCCAGGGGTTTAGCTGAGACACCGCGTCCTTCTAGAAGACAGCGATAGCCAGGTCTAAGGGCAGATCTCGGCCCTCCTCAGCTAGCTCCCCAATAATCTTGCGCATCAAGCCTGAAGCCGTCTCGTTTGCATTGTTCCGATATGTCATTTCATGTGCATGGTTGGCGTTTACCTCGCAGCCTCGCCTCGAGTGACGCCGTGTAAAGCTCCTATCTCCCTCTGAGGCTTGTTCCCATCTCTGAGGCTTGTCCCCGTCTCTGAGGCTTGCTCCCGTCTCTGAGGCTTGCTCCCATCTCTGAGGCTTGCTCTCATCTCTGAGGCCTGCTCCCGCGTCGCCTCCCTCAGTCTTGAATCATGTCCCCCCCTTCATACAAGTAACTGGATATACAAACATCCGGACTTTGTCCATCCAGGCTCCACCACATTGTGCACCAGCACGCAGCTAGCCACTCCCGGGCCTGGGGCCCCATTCTTTTGTCCGACGAGCTTGGATAGCTCCGAGCAGAGTGGCTTTCGCGGCACTGGCAATGGATGTCGTGCTCCGCAATAGTGCAATAGTGGTTAGCAACACTAGTAATGATGGTGATAATTCGGAGTAGTTGATGAACAGACGCTCGCTTCCTTGGACAGAAAATTTCTCTCCGAATCAGCGCACTGCCTTTTTGAGTAACACTCGGCGTAACTAGCAGTAGGGTTGGATTTCCGGCCTCGCCATGTATTGCACTGCAGCAGCTCGCCTGTTCCTGCAACCAACCAGCCAACCAAATTCAACCGACCAAAGATTAGAGCCAATATAGCGGCTCCGTCCAGGGCCAATCAAATTCAACCGAAGCCGTCCATCTTGGGAGACTCGCATCTCATGTCACGCTGCCGTGGCAGAGAATGGCATGGCATGGCATGGCATGAACTGACTTGTGCACATTTTTGAGTCATTTTTTTCTCTCAAGTCAGTGAAAGTCCTCTCATAATCTCTCGCTTGCCAGGTCACTTGTTCGCTGCTCTCTAAAGGGCCGGATGACGTTATAAATTCCACAGTGCTCTTCCCGGCCAGTGGGGATTGAAGGTGCTGATTGACTGTTGCCTGTTTTACCCCTGCTAGCGAGGTAGCAACAGCTAATAAGTGCTTACCTAACGTGAAATGCCCTTCTATGTACGACTCAGGACATGGTATACTGTAGGTAGTGTTAAGAACAATAAAATTCAAGCTCAAAAGACTAAGGTATCTAGACAATACGCCCCTCTCTATACTCCATAGTTACCCCGAAACCCATTATCACAAGTTTTATTTCGATTCGATGCCACCGAATAATTCCGACACCTAGTTCCACCAATAATCCAGTGAAAAACAAAATATGAAAAATAACTTGCCATGTCCCATATGTCAATGGCTGTGGGTATGTAAAAGAGATGCATATCTCAATTTGTTTTATACAGAACGGGTCGAGGCGGTGGAACACTCGCCCAGAGACTCGGTTTGCGTGCGAATCTCCCTCTCCTTGTGTTGTTGTGTTTCGGTTGATATCTGCTTCTTTTTGTCTTTTCCGTCAAAGATATATGCGAGTTCTTCCAAAGTCGGCCCCGAGGTCTCGACAAAGAAGAAGTATACAAAAACAAAGATAAACGCCACCCAAATGCAATAATAAATGTAAAATTTCCAACCAATGTTTTGTAGCGCAATTGGATTAACGTAATTCCCAAAGATGGTGGCCACTTGGATCGTTAACAAGACAAAGGCCCATGTCTTGGCTCGCATTTGGTATGTTACCAACTCGAGAGGGTATGTCACTACCAAGTTCGTCCAGGCCATTGTGTAAAAAGCTTGAAAGATGAAGATGCATGCGAGAACAAGCCGGCCAGCCGGAAGAGAACCATGATCAAGATATTGTTGAGCTCCAATAGTCCAGGCAATAAATGTGAGCGAAACACCTCCAGAACCAATTAGAAAAAATGTGCGTCGTTTAAATTTGTTGATGCAGACCGTGACAGATAGCGCCACGATATACTGCCAAAGCGACACCATGCCGTTGACAAGAGTGATATCCTTTTGGGAATTGACGCCAGTATCCTTCAGAATCTGCGTCAGATAGTTTGACACGAGCAGGTTGCCCGAGCTCTGGCTAAAAACAGCAGTTGCGAAGCAGAGAGATATTCGCTTCAGGTTTGGGATGGATGAGAAAAAATCTATCCAGGTCATATTATTCGCAGCTTCCTTTGCCAGGACTTGTTCAATCTCGGCGCATTCGACACTGACAACCTCGGAGTTTGGATTGCATTCGCCGTGATATTTGACCAAAATCTTCCGTGCTTCCTTCATCCGGCCTTTTGCAATCAGCCATCGAGGGGACTCGGGGCAAAAGAATATGAGGCTGAGCTGGTAGGCTGAGGGGATTATTTGAATCAGTGTTGGCAGCCTCCAAGACCACGATCCAGAGATACGAAAGCAGCCGTATGTTGCCCATGCGCCAATGACATACCCCAGGACGATTGACGTATTATAGAAGGTGGTGATTTGTACTCGTTCTTTCGGATGACTCAATTCTGTGACCAGCACTGGGGCACCCATCTGGATCAACGAGGACCCAGCGCCAAGCACAATTTTGCCTCCGATATACATATGAAGCGAGGTAGCAAAGAATTCGAGAAAGACACCCACGATGATGACAATGGAACCGAGGGCGGTGGGAATTCGTCGTCCGCATTTATCGCTGATCCAGCCGAGGAAGATGAATGGTATGACGCCGCCAATGGAACTCGATGCGCCGAAGAAGCCCAGGGTTGAGCCTTGTGGATGCCCAAACTCATCTTGCCATGTTGGAAGTACTTGCATTCCATTCGTCATTGACTACAAGGGGTCCATGTTAACCCAAGTTTCCAATAGCTCACTGAGTCGACAACTCACCCCGTCAATACCTAGCGCTGCGCTGGCAAGCAGCGACGATGTAAGTAAAAAGTATAGCAAGATGCCATTCTTGCGCCTCCAAAACGGAGGTATTGATGCCAGGTCAATTGGCGATGAAATGCCATCGACCGTATGTGCCGCAGAAGGAGCCATTATCTGGCCTCTTCTCTCTCTGCCCAGGCTGCGTCGCAGTGTTGAGGCGAGGGTTCAGCCCGGGCTCAGCTCGGATGCTCGATCAGATGGTAGTCGCGCCATTGTTCAAGAGAGTTCACCGAGCGCAAAAAAAAGCGACCGGCGCCGCCTGCTTAGTCAACCGGTCGCCATTCTCGGTGTAGGCGCGAGCCACAGTGACAGCTCTGGACAGCTGCCATTGCGCCAGCCTCAGCGTGAAGCAATTCGACGTCTCAATCGTGAATCATCTCGGATCACGGATGGCCATCGCCAGATTGATAAAGCTAAGGCTGTAGGGCGATCAGTAAGCGTGCATGCGTCGTGCAGAAGGACCCCTTCCCCACGGGGGGATTAGATCGTATCTAAATCGGCGATTCGGAGAAATCAGCATCCGCAGAGCAGCCAGAAGCCAACCAGAAGCGCTAGCTGAGCAGACTTTGACGAGGCGGATAATTCGACAGAGCCGGCAAAATCCGCGGGACCAATCACGGCGAGGCTATTATCGCGAGATTCCCGTCCTTATTTCCCCATCGGGGTGCCTCCGTCTCGACTGGCACGGGGTATTGGAGCTCGGAGCACAGTTTGGACCATTTCCCCAGCTCATCTCCCACGCTGGTATATGGGGAAAGGCGAGGCAGACGGTCATCTGGAACGTGCTGCTGGGCCGAGAGTGGGTTTTGTTTGCCACGGGATCCAGGAACCGTTCTTGACGGAGCAAATACTGCCGAGTCAATGGGTTCGATGTGCGGGTATAAAGGCATTCCCCCGGGGCGAGGCCGCTGACTACTGCTGGCACTCTCCCACGATGAGCCTCACCGGGTCGGTCCGTTTCAATAACGGGCTCTTGTTCCTTCTGTACACTATTAGCCGGCGTGAGGTACTATTCCTGCCGCTGCCCCCGTCCGGACACGAGCAGACACATACGCACCTACAATAACACACCCAGGAACAAGTAAAAGATCAGCCACCAGATTCCTCGAGAATAAGCCAAAATGTCCGAGTCGCTAGCTTTGCCGAACGATTTTGAATGGGGCTTCGCTACGGCAGCCTACCAGATCGAAGGAGCCGTCAAGGAAGGCGGCCGTGGCCCTTCCATCTGGGACACGTACTGCCATCTCGAGCCCTCACGCACAAATGGCGCCAACGGCGATGTTGCCTGTGATCACTATCACCGCTACGACGAGGACTTCGATCTCCTAACCAAGTACGGCGCCAAGGCCTACCGTTTCTCTCTATCTTGGTCTCGTATCATCCCTCTCGGTGGCAGATTAGACCCCGTCAACGAGGAAGGTGTAGAGTTCTACAGCAACTTGATCGATGCGTTGTTGAGGAGGGGAATCACGCCTTGGGTGACTCTGTATCACTGGGATCTGCCACAGGCGCTTCACGATAGGTATGGAGGTTGGTTGAATGTCGAAGAGGTGCAGCTGGACTTTGAGCGGTATGCTCGGCTGTGCTTTGAGCGATTTGGAGACCGAGTGAAAAACTGGATCACCATCAACGAGCCATGGATCCAGTCCATCTATGTGAGTCTTTAAAACACCATGTTCCATTTCCTCAGTATCTTCATCACGTTTATACATTTATTTATAAATGCAACTCCATGTTAATATCAAATCAGGGTTACGCCACCGGCAGCAACGCTCCTGGCAGGAGCAGCGTAAATAAGCACTCTACCGAGGGCGATACAGCCACTGAGCCGTGGCTCGCAGGAAAAGCCCAAATCATGAGCCATGCTCGCGCTGTGGCCGTCTACAACCTGGACTTTCGTGCCACCCAAAAGGGACAAATAGGAATCTCTCTCAACGGCGACTACTACGAGCCTTGGGACATCAAAGAGCCCAGAGATAAGGAGGCTGCGGAGCGACGGATGGAGTTCCATATTGGATGGTTTGCGAATCCCATCTTGTGAGTAGCATCAACGTTAGAGTCTAAAGTTGTTACATACTAATCTCATATGTAACAGTTTGAAGACAGACTATCCAGCCAGCATGAAGAAGCAACTGGGCAACAGGTTGCCGGCTCTTACTCCCGCCGACTTTGCCATTATCAAGGCTGGCGAAACTGATTTCTATGGTATGAACTACTATACCTCTCAGTTTGCCCGCCACTTGGACGGCCCCGTCCCTGAGACAGACTTCCTCGGTGCCGTCCACGAGCATCAAGAGGATAAGCAGGGAAGCCCCGCTGGTGAAGAGAGCGGCATCCACTGGCTGCGGTCTTGCCCAGATATGTTCCGCAAGCATCTCGCCAGGGTTTACGGTCTCTACGGCAAACCCATTTACATCACTGAAAATGGATGTCCTTGCCCCGGCGAAGATAAGATGACTTGCGAGGAGGCGGTCAACGACCCCTTCCGCATTCGATACTTTGACTCGCACTTGGACTCTATATCGAAAGCCATCACTCAAGATGGAGTGACGGTCAAGGGATACTTTGCATGGGCTCTGCTCGACAACCTGGGTATGTATACTCTTAAACCCTTGATCTTATCAAATAAGCCCATTTCTCCTATCTCTTCCTTATCATCTGCCCTGTCAAGCTAAAACGAGTATATGACTCCATCTAACGAATCATCTTTTTTAAAAATAGAATGGTCAGACGGCTACGGCCCCCGCTTTGGCGTCACTTACACAGATTACAAAACTCTGAAGCGCACGCCAAAGAAGTCGGCGCTGGTGCTTAAGGACATGTTTGCTGAGAGGCAGAGGGTTAAAGTGGCCGCGTGAAAATTAGGCTTTTACGGTTTTTTTCCTCCCCTGTCCCCTGCCCCCTGCCCCCTGCCATGTCTTTTGTCTATTCTGCCGTTTTTTTTTTCTAACGCATGTTCTCGTTTTTTGCCTGTCATTCATTACCCATTTCCCAAGCTTCTTCTTTGCCTAAGCAGCTTTTAGCAAGTTTAGCCATGAGCCATAACAGCGCCAATGCAATGCTACTGAGCCATTATTTAAAACGGAGGAGAGAAGGCATGGGGCAAGGCCCGTGCTGATTTGAGCTCTCCGTATCGCATCGTTTAGTAACTTTAGAGAATATACCATTCCTGATTGATTGATAAGAGACACCATACATAAAATCCTTACATACTGTCGGTATACGACCGAACGGAGAAATCGTCAAGGTCAAGAACGTTACGCCCATGTTTCTCCGACGTTTTCCTGGCATTTCCCCGATCGCTTCGTATTTTCATGCCTTAAATCTTCTGTCTCTCCCTTCGCTTATTCGTCTCACACGGGTGGAAGCTGCATGCATGTCCCAGGACTAGGTTTTATGCTTCGAAGTGGAGGGGAGTCTTAGGGCTGTATGTATGAAACGGGAGATCTTCGTCAATCTCAAATCAAATGTCAAAGAAGAAGAAGAAATATACTAGTACTACTACAATTTGCCCCCCC
>KQ479190.1:0-44624 GCA_000331835.2 Trichoderma hamatum GD12 | reverse complement strand
CCCCCCCCCCCCCGGTAAAGGTAAAATTACAACCACACACTGTTCGCTTTTTACCCAAAGAAATAAAAGAAACACGCCCAACTCGCTAAAAGGAACATCCTAAAAAATCCCTGCCCTATTTACACGATTAAATTTTCTTTTCCTGTCCCTTGCAGGATTTAGCCAACAACGGTGTTGGAAGTATTCCGTAGCTGATCAGACGCCTTGGAGTCTAGCCGCGTCAGAATATCCAGAAGTACTGAAAAGTCGCCCCTTGCTCGGGTCGCCAGGGGGTTATCCTGGTGCCGATGGATAATAGCTAGCAAACTAGCTCCGATAAGGCGTATCTTTTCAACCTGTCGTATCAGATAACAAGGTCAGCAAATAAGTACCGAAGATAAAAAAAAAAAGTATAAATAACCGCAGGCATTTATAAAAAAGAAGAGGTAGAGAGAGGTAGGAAAAAGAAAAGCAGCTTACGTTTGGCTCGCCGTTTGCTTGGAGACCCCAAAACGGCGCCTCATTCATCACCCTCAGCATGTCCCGCACAATCTCCGACTTCCTCAGATCTGCTTGCTCTACTCCAGGAGCAAAGTAGGACAGATCCTCAAATTTTTGCGTGATTACCATGCGCAAGCAGTGGAAAGTCACCTGCAGATTAGTGCATTGGATTACCCACTGCTTCGACTCCGCAGACCCATTACCCTCGGCCATGGCTGTCATAGCATGAGTGCATGATTGGAGGTATGGTGGGAGGTCGTCCAAACAGGTAATGAACCTGACATAGAGGGAGTCGAGGTGCTGCCTGTCCGCAGACGGTAGCACATGATTGGGGGGCAGGTTCCCGCGGAAATGCTGCATCATCTGGTCTTGGAGCACCCTGATTTCCAGTAACAGATCGGCCGCAGACTGCCAAAGCCGCACATTGGCGTTGAAGCCGGAAATAAAGCTCTTTCTGGGCGGCTCAGACGCCGTAATCAGGAACTCATCCTCAATCCCAGATGGGTACAGGGTGGTGATCCCCGTATCAAAGCAGTATTTGTGGATAGTTATTGGACGGTTGTTCAATATAGCTGCGGATTTGTCCCCCAGATACAGAATCCAGAAGCAGCGCCGGCGGAACTCTGCCTCAATGGGGACAAGCCCTTCCAGCGAGGCCTCCTCGTGAAGATGCATAACTTGGGCCAGGCGAATCGCCTCGCCAAAGATGTGCCACGAGTACTTGGGTTTCCCCGCGGCGTGGAGGCAATTGGAGTGGAAATACCGAATAGCAATTGAGTTTGCCGTCGGATTCTCCAGATCGGCCTCGAGATGCTGATGAAGACAGTCTCGAGAAGCTTCAAGAAAGATTTCGGAGACGGATTCTCCTTCGGGGAAAATGTCTTTGGGTAGCATAAATGCTGCCTCAGCGCAAACAGCTGTGACCAGGGTGAAGGTCGAATCGGCCCAGGGAGCCAGCCTGCTGCCAACGGCTCGCGAGCCATTGAGCTGCGCAAAGCCAGTCCACGACTCGGCAGCACTGAGGGGGGTGGTCCCGGCCGTCGGGTCTGGCGTGAGCTGCGCGATGGGCGAGGGCTGGTTCATGCCGGGTATGGGTTGCGAGAAGATGTATGCAAGGACCTCCCGAAGGGCCGGTTCGTACACCAGGGGGGTGAGAGGATAGAGGAAGTCAAAGAAGAGGTCGATACATCGCTTCGACACTCGTTCTAGCGTCGTGTTGCGCAGCGTCATGGCCTGGGCAAGGTGTAGCCATCGCTGGCGAGTCGATATGTTTTGGATAGTGGAGAGACCGGGCAGATCGCCCATCTGCTGCCGCGGCAGCCCGTTCTCCAGGCTGAGAGGCTCGACGGGCTCCCACGGCGTCTCGGGCGAGAGAGACGATGAGTTGAAGGGCTGCAGTCCACCTACTGCGGGGCCGGAAAAGGCCAACGGCGGCGGCATCTGGGCGCCGGCTCCACGAGGCCCGGTGGAGAGCGAGCTCGGATCTGAAGGTGGCTGGCCGGGGAGATCGCTTTTCTTCCTGGCTTTGGGACCGCGTCGGGCCAGTGGCAAGTCGAAAGTGCACTGCACGTGTGCATCGCGGCAGTGCGTGCAGCTATCGACGGCGCTGAGGTATTCGCACTTTTGGTGGGGAAGAACATCTGTCAGTGGGGAGATCGCGAGCGTATCAGGGTATAGGACAGAGTAACGCAGCATTAGAGAGAAGGGCGGCAGGCGAGTATGTATGAATGTGCAAATGCAAATGAAGATGCGGATGTAAGTGTAAACGTAAATCTGAAGTTATGAATACATATACATAGCCATGTATGCACAATGAATCCATGAATCCAGAGAGGAGGAGGATGAGGAGAGGAGATGGCAACGAGAGGAGGGCAGGAAAGAGCAGGGACAAGGACAAGGACCAGGTCGCAAGCAAACGGGCAGAAACGGGCATTGGGGCTGCAGCTAGCACTACTCACCTTAGCTTTGCGACGTCGACATCGATCGCAGGCTCTGCTCACAAGACGACCTCGCGGATGGTGGTGGAACGAGGATGCAGCAGATGGCGCTACAAGCGACTGCTGTGGCGGCGTCGACGTCGATGCTGCTGGCGAGCCGGGCTGGCTAATAGAGGCTGTGGCCGATTCGGGCGACGTGGTGAGAGCGCCGCCGCCTGTAACAGCTAAACCGTTAGTTAGCACGTCCAAATACAGAAGAGGACCTGGCCGTTGGGGGGGCTGCAGCGAGGCCGCTACTGCTGGGTGCACCGCAGAAGGGCGACAACCGCAACCAAGCTGGGTGCCACTGCAGGCGCAGGAACTGGAACTGGAACTGACCTGACTGCCCTCCCGCCGCTGCTACTGCGCCTGCTGCAGCCATCACTGCTGATCCTCCTCCTAGCGGTCCTGTGGCCGCTGTGGCCGCTGTGGCCATGGCTCTCTGGGGGGCCGATCGCTGCTGGCGGTTGCTTCCTCTGGCGCTTCGCTCTCCCTCTCCAGCCTCCGCTTCCCTTCCCGCAGGCGCTCGCAGTCGGTTTCGGGTATCGGAGAAACGCAGGGCGCGCAGTCGATGTCGCGTTTCCGGTCGGAAACGCCTGGCTGGAGACTCGAGGCGAGACGGGGATTTATCAACGGTCAAATACAGGGAGGAAAAGTGGGCAGAGGCTTTGATTTTTGATGTCTGTTTGGTGCCCTCCACTTTTAAGGGCGTGGAGAAGGAGGAGCCATTTCTCCGCATGGATCCGGATTATCTAAGGCCACAAGCAGAAAATTTCAGTGCCAGCGGTGGCATCTGCCATGCGCCATGCGCCATGCGCTGCACACACTAGCTAGGTGCGCTTGTCACTGCGAGATACAGCGCGCGCGTGCACTGCGCGGCGCTACTTACTTGTACCTTGGGGCTGGTGAGATTACCGCCACTCCATCAGCTTCATTTCAGACACTGCCTTCTTCCCCAGCTCCACGCCGCAGCCCCGGCTCTAGGCTAGCATGTCGCTAGCTGCTCCTGAAAGCCTGGGGAAGACATGGGGGCCGCCAATGCGATGCAATGCTACGACAGATGCGGCGCGCGTCCCAGGCTCACGCCAGCACTTCAGGCTCAGGCGAGCCGGCATCGAGAATCAGCCTCTGCCGCCCTTTTTTTCAGGGTCTTGGGATGTTGGTCTTAGCCAGTGATCAGGAGGCGCCCTTTTTAGCCATCCAGGCCCTCCATGCCCATCCAATCCCACCCATCCACCCGTTCCTTTGACGCCGAGAATAGCTTCCTAATGGGCAATGTATTAGGAACGTAAATGCGGGGTTTGCCGAGCTACCTGATGGAGGGTGCTTGTATAAGCAGCGTATTCTTTTGGCGCCGCCACCGTGCCGTGGCTACCTGCAGAGTACCTTGTCGGCTATGAACTGCGGGTGAAGGTCGAGGAATACTACCCTCCAAAGGTAGGTCCCCAACATGCTTAATATAAATTTCCAGCCTTTTACATGCTCGATGCGGACTGAAGATTAATCGGTCCAGCTCTGGATAATGACGAAGCTGCATGTGTCGTGTCACATTGACCCCATAGTAAGACTCCGACTGGCCAGC
Organism: Trichoderma hamatum GD12; assembly: GCA_000331835.2. Taxonomy (NCBI): domain Eukaryota; kingdom Fungi; phylum Ascomycota; class Sordariomycetes; order Hypocreales; family Hypocreaceae; genus Trichoderma; species Trichoderma hamatum. Next base: position 40,586 of record KQ479190.1, on the reverse strand, counting down.
CAGCGCGAGTCCAAGAGACAATATAGCCTGAGCAAGTCAATGGGATCAGGGGCCACACGCAGGACAGCAATTGGGGTCGGATGATTTACGATGCTATTGCCAGGTCCCTTTGCAGGCTCATACCGGGTTGTGAATGCCTTCCTCGTCCCATTGCCATCGCCCGGTCACGGCTGAATCGGCCACGAAGTCGCGGCATCGCCATGGCTATCAATGCAGTATTAGCTTCTCTTGCCTCCCATCTCTACAAATAAAATCAGGGCTGGCACCTCCTTGCCGATTCGCCACCCAATGGTTCCAACGAAGGTGTCGTGTCAAGTGTCAACATGTCGTCGATGATTCGGATACAAAGTTGCCAGCGGGGTGACTGCTGGGAGGGTCAATTGCATCCGAGCGATGCTTGATACAGTGCCGAGAATGTCTGATGGCACAGCCGGCATGATGGAGCCCAGGTAACGGGCACGTGGAAGGCGAATTGGGAATCAGCATTGGTACTTTGTACCGCTGACAAGGAAGTGAGTTGCTTCTCTACGTTCAGCTCTGCTGCTGAATCTCGCAGCTATACACCATCAATGGCCGCCGCCAAACATCTAAATAGACGCATGTATAGAGAACGTAGAAACCATAGCAGGAAAATCGCTGGCCCAAGCCACGCCTCGCAAGCATCGCAAATAAGCAATCTTAACGCCCACGCGATCTCAGGCTCACCGCAAGCCAACCGCCTCCTTAACCCCCACACGAGCCTCAGGCCTCCTAATCTTGCAATGTCATGGAATTCTATTTGAGGCGCGAGAGATGCGGAAGACCAGCTTCCGTTACAGGGAATGCATAACCGGCCCCGGAGGATCTGTATCCGTGGGCCAAAAATCGAGCCAGAGAGACGAGCCTACTGGCCTCGATTTGGGCCAATTGGAGGTCAGGGTTTGGTAAGTGATGATATGGCACTGCCATCCTCTCTCCATTGGCATTGTCTCTGCGGTTTATTGTTGGCTCCTGAATACAGGCTACCAATAGCTGAGATTTTGCAGAATCGATAAATTTGAGCTGTAATCCCATCTTGCAGCTCAAATGTGCACTGGACAAATATTCACTGATACTTACAACCAGAAAGAAGCTCTAGAGTTCTGCAAAGAGGTTAAGAAGAACCATGTTTCAAAAGGGGCAGCTGATCAGCAGCTATTACAGCCAAAATGGACACCAAGGTCAGTTGCTATAAAAATGGGCGTTTATTAGAGGGTTGCAACATGGTATGTTTGGGATACCGCATAATGAAAGTGCTAATTGAGCGTGGAGGCAGACCGCATTCTTGCCTCTTTTGCATAGCATTGGGACGATCCCCGCGATATGATACATCGACGTCAAAGAGGCTAATCTTATCGACGGGACCGCCCCCCGGAGATGTTTATACAGAGCCGGCTTTGTTCTCTTCTGACAGCCGTCCCTAGGCCCCTGTAGCCTCACAGTGCTTGGGGGAACACAGCATGCATCTCGGCCGACAGCTCCCTGCTCGATGCCTCGACCGACCGCTTAATATTGGCTACTCATCGGTCGTACGGATCAGATATCTGAACCTCTGCGAACCGTACATGGATAACAGAGCAACGCCTGGTACTAGGGCTCTAGTGGCTACCACTGCCCCAGCTTTGTCAACGGCATCTGGCTCGCTTAGCAGCATGATTAGCACGAAGAAGCGCTGCATGGGTGACCACACCCTCTCTCCAACTTATTATATAACCGCACTTGCATCCAATAACATATCGTTGACTCCTCGCGAAAGCGCCGCCTGAGCGAAAAACGGCGGACCGACGCGCATCATCGCAACTCTAGACGAGGTAGCAGCGCATAATACCATCCTGCAAGGAGGAAAATGGCTTTTTGCCCATGACGAATTCGATATTTCGAGCTGCTTGCGACTCGACGTGATATCAGAGCGGAACCATTTCAATTAGGTACTTGAACCGGACGACACGAAGTTCTGCTACCGTGCCCCCACCGGAGAGGAATCAATGTTACAGATTTCGCGAATACTTTTCCGAGAGGCTCGCGGATTAATTTCCATACTGGCTGGCGATGCTGCAATTGCAAATGCGACTGCGATACGATGCGCAGCTGTTTCTGGGCTGTCCATTTACCAGATGGGGTCGTGGTATTTACTATTGGCGCGTATAACAGTTTGGAGCACCATTAGAAGCCACAGTTTCATATAATGTAGCAATACGTCGGTGATTGAAGTTTCGTGTATTATCAAGAGTTGACTTCTTTAGGATATGTCGACCTTTCTACTCTCTGCCTAGTATTGCCCTCTCTTCTGCAATGACGGAATAGATCGGCATCAATTTCCCATCTCCATCTTGAAACCTGCCTTTTGCAGGGTAGCATTATTATTAGCAGCACCGCTATAAGTAGCGTTTTCCGATCAAGAGCATTTTAAACCCCTCTAAAATTAGTAATAAATGTATGATGGAAACTTTATTATCCTGGTGACATTTTGACGGGTTATTATTGGCAACCAAGCATTTTGAGGTTCATGTGATGCAAATAGACTCGTCGTTCCATGCTCAACGAAGCAAGGGTACATACAATTTCCACAATACTATAGTATTATTGATTTGGGGCGCCACAACTCTCTACTGAGTGGTTTTGAGCCGTCTTGGCAAGTTCGGCCAATGACCTGCTCCCGTAGTGATGATGCTGGAGATTCCAGAGGGGAGACTTGCTTTGATGAGTGGCTGAGACAGACTCTGGCAGGGCGTCCATATTTATTTTACGCCATGTGTTCAATCACAAACTGGAAGCATATTTATAGAATAACATTCATGTGCCCTCTGTTGTCTGTTTATTTGTGGCTGGAATCGACGAACCGACGATTCCACCGGAGATATCAGCTTCTATCAGGTCGTCTTGTCTCTCATTACTAGTGGATACGGCATTTTGAATGAAAAGATAGGGGAGTATAGGCTTCATAAAATATGGGAAATTTGATCTCTTCTGAGTTGTTCATTGCCTTCCTCGTAGCAGTGGGGAACTTAGTTTGCCGAGACGCACGAATCATCGGGTAGCTAAAAATAGCCAGAGAACTCTGCCCAATAATCTCGTCTCTGTTTTCTCCATTGATGCCTTCGATCATTGCTCAATCAAGTTCACACCATCAATCTGTCCTAATTGCCATCCTCCCCGCGGAAAAAGTTCACGGCAAGAAGCCCATCTATCTGTGGGGCAATCGTTGTGGAAGGCGGATAGCTTCATTTTAGTCAGCACCAGATATACAAGAGCCCGCTTGGCTAAGCGGTATAGCGTGTCACTAGTAAATACTTGACATGACAAGGTGATCAGTTCGACTCTGATAGTGGGCATTGTTTTTTTTATTTGCCAATGAACTTTTTGCAGTACCGGCTCATTTCTAAATAACATGACCCCTATCTTGAAACAGGAACCCGTGACAAACGAAAATTGTGGTTGCCGAAAGGGCAGTCCTACCAAATCCTATCCCAATCCTCACCCAGTTGTGAGCCATTCAAATCTTGACAAGTCATTCCTCCATCGTTAAAGCCGTTAAAATGTTTTCCCCCAAAGCTCAAGGCTTCGCTTAAAAGTTGATGGTCAGGGCCAAAGAGCCGTGGAGGGTGCTCAACAGACCCTGGGACTGCTGGGCATAAGCGGGAATGCGGGCAATGATAGCACCAGCCAGGTTGACAACGGTTCGCTCAATCAGGTTCAGGACGACGCCAATGGGGCCACGGAGGAGAGAGTTGGCAACGAGACCGTTGGGGCCAACAAAGGCGTTGATGAGCTTGGTGTTGGCATCAACGAGCTATTACAAGACGGTTAGATGCTAACCATGTCTGCCTCACTTTGAAATTGAGACGAAACGTACCTGAACGAAAGCAGTGAAGATGGACTGCTGGTCGGCAAGGCTGAAGACACCGATGACTGGGGTGGTGATGATGCTTCCAACATTTGTCACGAGGTTGCCAGCCAGAGCACTGATGCTGGTGATGACGTTCTAAATACACCCAGTTAGCATGTCATGTTGGGTAGCTCCTTGTATTAGTAACATACGGGAAGCTGCTGAGCAAGGGTGGTAGCAGTGATGTTGCTAATGGCGGTTCCGGTGGTGGAGAAAACGTTGGCAATAGAGTTGAGAGTGGTGGTGATGACAGAAGCATTCAAGGTTGGGGCACCGAGAAGAAGAATGCCATCAGCAGCAATCTGCTGGGTGTGGATGGTGTTGGCAAGGTCCTGGAGCTGGTGGATCTGCATGCTCTGCTCGGCCTTCTGGGCTTGCTGGGTCGAGGAAATGGCATAGACAGACTGAGCCGTCAAGGCGGCAGCGAAGAGAGTCTTGAACTGCATGTTTGCGGATTTGGGGTTGGGGCTAGAATGAAAAGAAGATGATGAGATGGATGTGTAGTGTCAGATGTGAGATTGAGCTGACAGTTGCTATTGATTGGTAAGAAGAGCAAGCTACTCTAGCCGGGATCTTGCCTTGTCTTTTATATCTTGCGGAGTTAAGGATCATGTATGAGCCAAGGGGTGTGGTAAATAAAGAGATGACGTCCTTTCGTAAGAATATTGTCGAATTCGCAGACTTTGTCTGTGGAAACACTCGACATGGAAATCCATTCCTTGAACTGGACACTTCCAAGACACGCAAGGGAGAGCTCCAGGGGAGAAGCCATTACCGGCTTCAACGACTAGTAATACAACCGTTCGTGGCGAGTGGACAACAAGAATAGCCTTGGGGAATGTGAGGCTGATTCCAATGCCATTGCTTGTGACTGGTAATTCAAGAAGTGCGCTCAAACGTGAAATTAGAGGCTGAAAAACGCGTGGCCTCCCTGAATCATGAAATCTCCGTGCCCTGGTAGCCTGTGAATGAGATATCGCGAATCATAGTCGTGCAATACATTTCCATTCCAGAGTGTCCTTGGTTATTCGGAATGTTGGCAAGGTCTCACAGCGGCCCGGGCGACGTAACAAATAGCACGCCCTCACTCCCCTCATTCCCCGCGATGCAAAGATGAAAAATTGTACGGAGCAGTGATAGATTGAGGCATGATATTATCCGCCACCGTTGATATTGCTCCGGGCCACTAACGCAATCTCGTACTCGTATGGCATCTAAAGAGGGAGTGTTTGCTGTCTGTATAGCAACTTTGATACCGAATTCCAAGCAGTAGTAGCCATAGACAGCCTGATGGTTTAAAGCAAGGCTAATTTAGGATTCTCCTTTCGACAATACATGTACTCTATTGAAGCCGTCGCAAGGTGAATCATGATCGTAGCTCTTTATACGATGATGCTGGCCGCCATAAGTCTGAGGCTAGGCTTTAATAAGCGTCGATATAGGAATCTCCTCATCAACCAAGACAATATATCTAACAAATCGTAGCGATATCGAGTGCATATATCATACGTTATGATGTGTACGATATATCTTTGGATACTTTAATCATCACTAGGGCGTGTGCGCTGCATCTCTAGCTCGCCCTACAATACGATCGGCCATTCAGATATGCCCAATTGCACAATCTTATCTTATCTGTGTATCTTCGATACGGTTCAATCATTCCCTGCTTGCACGTGTATTGCCGTAAGACGCTTGATCCTGGGACGGGAGAAGCTTCCCTTTTCGCCTAACGGCCTGCGGTCCCGCGAAATACACAGGAGTGCAGCCCCGCAAATAACGGTAGATGCCAGGATTTGTACAGCCAGGAGGGGCTCAACAAAAAAAAGTACAGCCGAAATGACAGGATCTCAGTCCGTAAAATCTACAGGGAAAAAAATGATCAAATAACCGCCAATCTGTAGCGAATGATGGGATCCTTCGAACTGAGATTGTGAATGTGGCTCGCTCTGGATAGGAGGCGTCTAGAAGGCTTCTAAGAATGCGCTTCTAAGCGCCAATCATAGGCCAAAGTAGCCGCTATGGTTTTGCGCCAAAGCCAAGATGGGGAAAGTTTATTGGCTAACATTGTCGGCGGAGAGAGCCGGGCAGCCGCGCGGACCCCAGCAAAGCTCTGCCAACGATTTCAAAGCGGATGGTGGTAGCTTTTCGTATTCAAAGAGTGCAGTCTGGAAGGCAGCGAGGCAATGACGGCAGTATCTGCTCAGAACGGACACATGGCCGGACTGTGACTTGCAGAGGCCTCTCGGAGCAATCTGGAAAGCCTGCCGAGCCAGGGTCTGCCAGCGTACATGGTGCTAGAGCTAATATAGGCGATATTCACGACGCTTACGGGCATCGGCGCAGGCATCGAGCAGCGCCATCTCGTCTGGTTGCCGAGTCCCAGGCAAACGCCTTTCTGATGATGCAATGCCCGCTTTGGCTCCTTTTCGGTTGATGGAAGCTCGTCTGGAAGGTCGACGGAAAGTTCTAGACGTGCCCCGTGCTCGTGGGATATAGGAGGAGATTGCGAGTCTGGGGCTGGATATCTGGTTATCGAAATTGCAGATGGAAATTAACAACTGCTCGACATCGTACCTTGCATGAATGGGACGCAGAGGGGACCCTGCGTTTGCATTTTTTCTTCCAAGCTTCTCTTTCTCCCCTTGGGCCATGTCATGGCCATGTCAAGGCCATGGCCCTTGCCACGGCCCTTGCCACGGCCCTTGCCACGGCCCACGCCTGGAAAACAAGGCTAGACTGGTAGCAGGGACAGGGCCGAATGCCTGCCCAAGGCAAGTCATGGCAGTAGCTTTGCAGCGGTTTGGAGGTAACATTATGCCGCTGCAGCTACAGCGTAGTGTCTGCTGTCAACCGCGTGCGTCTCGCAATCTATCGCTTGGCAGATGGTCTAGAGCCCGGCTGGACTTCCGCATTTGCGAGTGCAATCTAGGCGCTGCTCCATGCTGCTTAGGCATACATATAATGTACAGTAATACAATACTCCGTACTGCAAGGTTGCTTGTACGTGCACGTGTAAGTGTACAGACTGACTCGGCGCCTGGTCTCCAGGTCAGAGATGGGCATCTCATCTCATCTACAAGTGCCCTCCTTGCATCGGTTTTTACCAGCACATTACTCGCAGCACTTACCGCTACAAGCAATAGTGCCCCGGACCCCATACGGAGTAATCCCGGCTGGGCACGGCAATTCCACATGTAATTTTGTTACCAGTAAGGAGGCAGAGAAGCTGAAGTCGAGAGACAGAGCAGCAGTCGTGCAAGTGACCTGGGGCAAAACGCCATCGTGGCTCAGACCGTCTTTTGGCTTGAGTGGCTCTTGTCTCAGTTTCACCGCCTTCTCTCTGTACTCGTGTACTTTGTAGCAGTGTCACTCTAGGCAGGAGATGCTGGATGTGTTACTTAGGAATGGCAGCTGGGCAGGTGCCTCTTGCCGGCGTGAGTCACGAGAGGCTGCCCTTGCTTGTGCAAGTGCGCGAGTTGCACCTGCTGTGATGAAGATCGGCTGGAAGATCGGTGGAAGGCGAGAACTGGCTGCGGCTTTTGATGACATGTGAAAGTACGTGTGCAGCGACGCAGACGATGAACTCTATTTGCTGCTAGTTAAACACCATTCACCACTCGTGAACGCTGCCAAATCAGTGAATGAGTGGATGAATGAATGGATGAGTGAACGATTGTCGGTCTACGCGCTAAATCCGGTACACGTCTATTCTAAGTAGCTGACGCACTTGCTCGCCACATGATGCTGCGGTCGATGGACACGCATACCTGCGTATGTATTGAGGCGGATGGCTTATAGACTTGGCAACTTGATTAGCAGACTATATTCTCTTTCTGGGGTCCAGACCGTGCGATTCCAGAGGCAAGGGAAGCAAAAAAGGAACAGTTGCCTCCTCTTATTCTGTGCCCTTCCAGTCTCGATGGGCTGCCTCTTGTTCCAGCCGGAGTAATTGTGGCGGATTGTTTTCCCTAAGCCCCTCCCAATCCGGCCGCCATCAGCTACGGCGACACCATCTTCGACCAGAAAATGCAACTGATGATCATGGCGCCTTATTTGATCAGAAAGCCAAGTCCCGTCCCGCAACTCTCTTTTTGCCCGTCTGTCCAATGACGTTTCCGGAGTGGCAGCCATCGTAGCGACATCGGATGTCACTGTCCAACCACCACCCTCTAGCCGACCACATTCTGCTACGATTCGCCCTGCTTCGGCTCAACTGTGCATGACCACCTCTGCTGCTCAATACCAACCGTTCGCCTGTGTATGCAAGTTGGTGCTGGTCCTGTACGTGTACGAGTAAAGTATGGCGCTGCAGCGCCACCTCCACTTGGCTGCAGCAAGCAAGGTACGAACCTCGAGTATGTTCGCCCAGAGCTGCGCGAAAACCAACCACGCGAGACCCTCCAGGGTTGTGTCGCCGCACTTGATTCGCTGCTGCGTGGCGCCATGTGCTTCCGGCCATGGACCCTTGCGCCCTGGCTTATAATAGCAAAAGTAGCCCGGGTACTTGAGACAAGCTGCGACGGCCATCATGACGAGCTACCAGAGCTGATCGACGCACATGACAGGTACCTGTACGGCGACACACATGCACAGATAATTCCCTCGGCTGTGATTCTTTGATTCGACTACTTGCCATTATCTTATTAACCTATGATCCCAGCACACGTATTCGCCTCTCTCTCCATCGAAACCCAACCGTCTTGGGTCCTTTGTTTGCTGGTGTTGCAATAGCGCCCTTATAGCGCCCTCGTCTGTTCACGATTTCCACTTCTTCATCATTTAAGCGTTCAAGACACACGAAGCGAGAGGACCCGTTGAACAGCTCTCCACTCTCCACTTCTCACGGAAGACCTAGCACAAGTGCTACTTAACAGACTGGACACCAGCTCCCGCCGCTTGGCGATGGGCCTTTCCCAACCGCCAACCCATCCTGGGCTCTGGATTCTGGGTCCAATCGATTAACCACGCGACGCCGTTCTGCAAAGTGCCCTCTCTTGATTACCTATTACGAGACTGGTTGCTTTTCCAACTCCGATCTCGACGCCCTCTTGACGCCCTCTCGACGCCTTTGGCTTGACTCGGCAGCACTTGTGTTCTTCATTTTGTATAACCGACGACTGCTAGCGTTTATCGTTGCCGGTTCTGCCACCCAACCCTCAACAAAGCCAGAAAAAGAGGACGACAGTACCTACGTAAATAGGGAGAAGATATACGAGGTAGTCGCCCCTTCAGATCAGGATATCAAAAATTTTCTGAATCTCGTCATCGCCAGCCAACCCTTGTTGCTGCGGTTTGGACATTTGCTCACCGCCGACTGGTGATTCGATTCTGTTGCTCTAAAGACTCCACAACTGAAAGCACAGAGACCCCGGTCCTGCGGACTGTCCAGGCAGGGATCGACTCACTAGTAACGGGTCCCCCTACAGAGTGGCCCCTTGAACTTTTTTTTTTCTTTGCCTGTCTCCGCTTGCCGTGGGCTCTTTAATCGGACGCCGGCAACCGAACCAATCGAGGAGTTTGCCGTTGTCAGTCGCAATCCCGCTTGTCGCTCTCATCGATTCGACAAGACTAGGCGCCTCCGCGAGACCTGGGCGTGCAATTGTTTTATAACTTTGCGTTATGATCCTCCTTTGTGGCTTGTTACTGCCGTAACCCAGACCGCAATTTTTTTCTTGCTTGTTTTGCAATTTCCAGGGGCCTCCTTTCAGTGCGGGAACACTTGCCAAGATCCGTTTGGGTGTTTAAGATATATACTACTCCATATCGTACTCTCGAACTTTTTGCCCTCTCAATTTTTTTATTGACATTTCTCGCGGTTGTGTAATAAAGCCAAAGCTGGCTGCGGCCTCACCTTTGTTCAGCTCCCTTCCCGGTCCATTATAGTTTACATCAACTATACTCGACATCACTCATATTGTGCCGGTCACAACCACATCACAACCATGGCTTATTCACCACGGCGCATGTCCGACACCACCTACCGCAGCTTCCATGATACCGAAATGGTAGACCCCCTATCATCGCCTACCTCAACCTCACGGGGGCGCCAACCTGTCCAGTCTTTCAAGTCTCAAAGAGGACATTCTCCAACCATCGTCCAGGTCCAACGCAAAGATTCTGGATACGAATCACATACCTCTTCACCACGCAACTCAGCAACCTACTTTCGACCCAAGCCTACACGGCGTTCTTCAGGCCTCTCCAAATATGGCACATCGTCTACCCAGTCACTGAGATCTCGTATTCGACCTACCATACGCCGGCCTGCCACCAGCCAAGCCTCCGCCTCGTATCAACTCCGACCTGTTGGAGCTGGCAACCAAATGGCGTACTACCAGTTCCCAGCTTCAGACCTTGTTGAAGTTACAGAGACAAGCCAAGAAGCACCCAGTGTGTGCCTGCCACCGCAGACCACTCATTATTGGACCAGCGATAGGACTCGCCGGTTGGAGTATGCTGCCATTGACGCAGCAAGCAAGGGTGTCAAGGGTTGGTTTCGGAGGAACCTGCTTCCCGACTGCTTTGCTGGTAAAAACAGGCACGTTGCTTTTGACGATGACTCTGGTAGTGTTCGTCGCTACAGGCTAGACCTGGAGGATGACCAAGACGAGAAGCGTGTGCCTGACTGTACAGCCTCAAATTCTTCTCCACCCAAGAAACGCTTCTCTATCCGGATTCACCGCAAGAGCGTTAGCTTTTAACCATTCAATGTTTCCCACAGCTTTATCGATGAAACCTTTTTGCGATTGCTTTTAAAATTTTCTAAATTTTCGACTTGCATTTCGGCGCTCCACATTATTCGGCGTTGTATACCCCGACTGCTTTTTCATTTCTTTCAGGTTTTCGGACGACTTAAGATACCAAAGATTCATATACCAGGAAAGCGATTTTTTCCTTTTGACTTTTTTAATTTTCTTTCAATATGCATAGACTTATAGGGGTGGGAAAAGAAACCTGGGTTTGTCATAAGGATGATACCCTTTGTTACGTCTTTAACGACAGTTGCACTTGAGCGGCTGGGCAGTGCGGTATCCAACAATCAGGATGAGACGAATGACCAACATCAGTTTCAGTTGCTGAGTGGAATAAAGAACACAAGAGGTCGTTGAGACTGGAATGCGGCAGGATTGAAGAAGCGATGATAGGGGCCTGCGTATGGCCCGTGAGGATTAGCAAAGCTGAGCCCAGGCTCTTTGTTCCTCAATTCGTTCTTTAAGACAGCACAATCAAAGACACTGTCACAGTTATTCAATAAACAACTTCAAAGCAAACAATAATCCATAGATTTCTCTTGTCATTATAAAACGGATATGCCCTTGTGAATCTTGTGAATTGTGACCACCTATTGAATCACTCATTAAGTCTATGTCTTCGCGCCAAACTAATCGAAACAGTGCATGAATCGCGAGTGAACTATGGTCGCGAACCAGCTCTCTACTCGGCCAACAGACAGTTCTAGCATTACAAAACGAACCTTTGCCGCCCAATACACTGGCAGTGTCCGGAGTACCACTCCTTCCAGCTCTCGCCCCATGTCTTTGCTTTCACCTCCCGAAGGGCTGCCGGCAGACCCACTCGGCAGTCGGTCTTACTTGCGGGGCCTAGTTCGGCGGCCCGGCCCAGCACCACCGCCACAGCATCCTGCAGCAGTGCCAATGACCGCCACCCCGGGCTCCAGACGAAGTGAGAAAAAGAAGAAAACAAAGAGAGAAATCCTCCAAAAAGGCGCAAATTCATCACCAAAGTCGGTGGATTTACTAGATGGAGTGCCAATTGAGCTAGCGAGAGCGGTGGTAAACATGCAGCAGTATTACGCGTCGGGAGTGGATGAGCTTGCGGATAAATTAGGCAGCGTGGAGGAAGAACTGAGGCGAGCAAAAGAAGAGAACGTCAGGATGAAGGAGAGACTGGACATGCATTTCGGGATGCTGGGACAGGCGGCGGAGTTTATGCACAAGGTTAGCGAGGCGCTTGGAATGGCAATGCCGGTGGATGAGGAGATGGTGGCAAGAATAGAGGGAGGAGAGGGGTTGGGCCGGGGATTTGCTGATGATGGCGATTTGGCGATGACGGGGGTGGATATGGAGGTGCCGCCGGTGCCGGTGGATGATGGGCTGCCCATGAGGAGTACGGGTCGGATGGCGAGTTGTAGGAGGAGGATGGTGCAGGAGAAGAGTCCTGCTCGGAGGAGGAAGGGGAAGGAGAAGAGGAGGATGGTTGCGAGAGTCTTGCCGATTAGAGAGAAGGTGAAAAATCTTCAAGATGATGGAGGCGAGGGCGAGGAGGATGAGGGTGATGATGTTGGGCACATGGAGAAATCTAGGCCGGAAACATTGCTGGAGGAAGAGAATCGCCAGAGGTTTGAAGGTAATGCTGACGACGGCGATGACGATGCCAGAATATTGCAAGGAGCACCCCGTTTACAGGACGTTATACGCCAAGATGCGATGCGTCGAAATGCTGCACGTCAAGAAATTATACATCAATCTCGGTTTACACCAATCAACCCTATTCCATCTCGCCAAAGCACACCATCAGTCGACGACAACTCCGACTCGGACGAATACCGCCCTTCCTCCCCATCAGCAGCCTCATCATCAGAATCTCCTACCCCCTCGCTCTATGAAGAAGAAGAAGAAATCACCCCATCCTCAACCATCACCGTCGCAAAACCAAGTCCCCCGCAAAACACTCACCTCCAAACCCCCCCACCAGCACCAGCAGCAGCAGCATCATCATCATCAGCCTCTCCTCCTTCAAAGCCTCGATACTCCGTCAAAAGATGCACCACAATTGCCCGCTACGCATCTGGCCCTCCCGGTAAACCATTTCGTTTCCACCGCATGGGCCGTACCGTCCTCGACGTCTGGATAGAGTACAAGTGCGGCTCGAATGGCAATCCGGCCATTGAGGCGCTGGAGCGGCAGTATGGCACAGAATGGCGCACTGGGAACACGCGGGAGTTGAAGTACGCGAGCAACTGGATTAGTGTACGGCAGAAGGTCGTGAGTCAAGTGGAGGAGATGTGCGAGAGGGAAGGCATCGGTGCGATGGAGGCGTGTGGGAGGTTGGATGAGAGGGTGGACGGAAGGATGCAGCTGTTGATTTCGGCTGTGAGAAAGGGGCAGGATCCGTTTGTGGTAATTCCAAAGAGGTAAATTTGTGTTTAAATGTTTATATAAATGAATATTAAATTCGAGTAGAGCCAGGTTGAGTAAATAAATATAATAGTTACTATTAAGATATTAAAAGAAAAATAGTGTTCCGCTTGGGACTTGACCAGCGAGTATCACACTCCACGTTTCCCACCGTCACCCATTGTCCCTGCCCTGCCATCAAATCAAGTCAAATCAATTGGTATCAATTTTCATTCATTCCTTCTTTTCCTTCATAAAGCAGATATGCTCACTGAAGCTTGCACATCCCTAGTAAGTGGCCTTGGCTCTAGCCGTCACCCTGACATCGAAGTCAACCGGGCGAGTATTAAACCATCCGTCCTCTTCGAGCTGATACTCTGGGTTCGCAGACTCAAAGTCGAATTCTCTGATCAGCATGGCCAGGACAATGAGACTCCACTGCAGGGCATACTGCTTGCCAATGCATTCTCTCTTGCCATTGCCAAACCACTTCTTGGCGCCAGCGGGCAAGTTATCAAAGGCCTCACCAACCATACGCTCGGGCTTGAATGCCAACGGCTCCTCAAATACAGTGGGATCGCGGTTGACTCCTTGCAACACGATAATCATGGGCTGGTTGTGAGCAATCTGGTACTTGCCCCCGCCTAGCAGCACAGGACTCTTGTCACCCTCCCTTGGTCGCGGTTCAATGTTGAAACCAGGTGCAACGGAAGACAGGCGGAGTGACTCGCGCATAATGCCTTCAACGTACTTTAATTGTCCAAGATGACTATATTCAAACTCTCCAGCGCCAATGACTCGGTCTAGCTCCTCGCGCGCTTTGGCAACAACGTCTGAGTTGCGCTGAAGATACAAGATGGCGTAGACGAGCAAGCAGGGTGCGGTGCTGCTGCCAATGGGCATCGAGACTATCTCATCAATGACTTGCGAAGGCGTCAAAGTCTTGCCAGTTTCCGGGTCCGGAGTGGTCATCATGATGGACAGCATATCCTGTCTATCTGACCCGTTCTCGTTACGGAACTGGACCAGCTCTGAAGCATACTCTCGCATCGCCTTGTTTGAAGACTTGAATTTGCGGCCATAGACCAGCCAGTTGACCAGCCCAAGGCGTGTAGGGCGCTTCATCGCCTCAGATGTAGAGTCCTCCATTGCCTGGATCATTGGATGCGGAGGACCAGTCAGTCCGTTAAGCCGCTTACCGAAGAAGACATAGGTGTTCGTCTCGAGATTAAGCCTATTGAGCTGTTCTAGGGGAGAGATTGTATTGTTGCCTCCGAGGTTCTTCCAAGTCTGGAAAAGCTCCCCAGCGAGATTGCGCATTTCTCTAAAGTGAGTAGACACAACTTCGGGCTTAAGTTGGGGATACATGATTCGGTGAGCAATGCCCCAGCTAGCCTCATCGTCATAGGCCGTGAAGAGTGCGTCGTGGACGGCGGCTCGAATCTCGACGATGGGCCCGCCGACGTACTTGCGGAAGCGTTTCTCATCACAAAGCTCCTCGGCTAGAGCAACACTAGCAACGAAGACGAGGGTCTTCCCAAGGACTTTGATCTGAAAGATCTCGCCATACTGGTCTGAGAGCTTCCTGAGCGAGTCCCAAGTGTTGCTGGGCTTCACGTCAAAGATGTTGCCCAGCAATGGCACGCCAGGTGGCTTCGGAATGGGAGTTGGTGATGCCATGATTTCCCGTATCGTAGATTTGAAAGCACGAAGAGCTATCAAGGGACAGCAGAAGAGCTGGGAAAAAAAAAGGAGAGGGAAGTAGAAAGAGATGGGGAAAAAGTTGGGGAAGATCACAACTACAGACAAGCAGGGCCTGATGACCGTAATATATGGCAGTCTACTGGGTGCCGCCAGCAGGTCGTGGAGCTGTGGTAAGACATTGGCTTCTCTTTTCTTGTGCTACCATAATCATAAATACGGCCTGCTTGCTTGGTTCACGGTGCCAGCTCATCCATGCAGCAGCCACTAGCCCTGCAGCTCCAAGCCAAGAGCAAGCATCCAGAGCTCGAGATGTCTTTGGAACTGGCTCCAAGACCGTCTTGCCCCCTCTTCTCATTTTGGGATCCGCGAATTGCAAGCTGCAGACTGAGACATTCCCCGCCGCCTGGCGTCATTTGGCCCATATCGGGATACAAGCTGTCTTAGCAGCTCCCTGTCGCAACAAGATGTGCATTGGACAGACTGCATAATTAAGTCAGTGATATAGTGGTAATATGGTGCTAGTGGCAGCAGTATTACTCGCACTCGCGCTGCTGCTATCCCATGGCATTGGCAGAAGAGGATCAAGGAGCGGCCGGCACATCGCAAGGGCTGCATTAGCGCCCGGAAGCTGGATGGAGGGACGGCGACTAGGACGGCCAGGAATCTGTCTGGCTGTGGTGCAGGAAAGCAAATTGCTGGCCTCCTAGTGGCCACCTCCACCTCGCACCAGCAAAGTCCACTTGGATGGGTGCCAATCTCATCTCGGATAGGATCTGTTGCGACGCTGGATATCACCGACATGCGCGGCCACTGGACGCCACACCTGCCAGAGCAAAGCTGAAGACAAGGGTCATTTCTGTGAAAAATTGGCGGAGGTGGGAGCCCAGATCCGCCTAGGAGCCGATGCAGCTGGTGAAAAGCTGAAAAGACGATCGATCTACAGTAAAACCAGCGGATGGCACCCTCAGACTGGACTGGCTTTTGGGTGGTGAACTGAGTACACCCAGGTCAAGTGATTGCACAGCGACGTCATTGTATACGCAGTAAATTCCATAGTCGAGGGAGAAAATGAGAAAGCACAGTGCATTCGTGTCAATATCAGTAGGTAGCGAAAGAACGGAACAGCAGCGCAGTGTAGAACAGCACACAGCAGAACAGATGATGGATGTCGATTTGTTTGCCAGCGCCAAGACAAACAATTGCTGTAGTTCCACCTGAGGCAACGGCTTACCTAAGTCAAGCCTCCCGTCCCTCTAAAATTTACAGGGTGTCCAAAAAAACGCGCCAAAAGGCCCAAGGCTTAGCTACGCTACGCTACACGTCTCCAGAGAGCTTCCCGGCCGAGGCGCCACCTGTTTGCTAGAAATCACAAACTCGCAAGGGGACCACCGCACACCACCACCCAATTGCCACGACATCCGGCCATCGCAGATCCAGCCTCACGCTCATTTCGTCATTCTCTTTCTCGTCGCCATCATGACCCGCGCTCAGCAGACTATTTCTCTCGGCCTCTTGGTCTCTTCTGTACGAAAGCCACTCCCCTTGAGCGCTTGCTTGCCCCCTTCTTCTCCCCAAGGCTGCAATGCCACCTTTTGTTGAAAGCGAATCTGATGAGCTAACCAATTGGCACTTTTGAAAAATAGATCTACTTTGCTCTCTTCCTTGAGCTCATTCCTCTCCCTCCTCTTGTCCAGAAGGAAATCATCCCTGTGGTGCGTTTAACCCAATCCTCAGCCACCTTGGAACCGATTATCGATTATCATATGACATGCGACCTGATCTCAGCTAACTCTCCCGACCGTTATAGCTTCCCTTCTGGGCCCTCATTTCTTTCGGCGCTTTGCTCCTCTTCCGTCTCGGCTGGGGTGTCTTCACGTTCAACGATGTTCCCGCGGCGCACAAGGAGCTGATGGCGGAGATTGAGATGGCAAAGGTCGACCTGAGGAAGCTTGGTGTTGACGTGGATTAAATTAAGAAGCGATATATGTGGCGCAACTGGAAGGAGATATACCATAATTCATAAAATAGTAGTGGGCAATGCATTATCACTGTGGGATCAATATAGGTAGTTCTTCATGAATCGAAGCCCCCATTTAGGCTTACTGTCTCTTTGCCATTTGACGATTGAGTCAAGCGCTCATCTTGAGCAAGATCAAAACACCTCTTACTTGGACTACCGTAGACCATCCCTTTTATGCATCATAACTCATTAACAGTAAGTAGGTATCCCTATTTCATTGCTCGCCTACAACTAATGCCACAATAGTTTTAACAGCGAGGGATGGGTCCTGCCCTCCCTCTACAAGATCTTCAAACAGCTTTGGAAGCTTTCCCAGCACGCCCCGTTGGTCGGCCTTTCGCCCTGTAGGTAGATTTATTAGCACTTGGTCTGTCAAAGTTTTGAGAACGAGGCGAGAATCAACTTACATTTGCCTGGCACGCCAATCATGACAGCCACCTTATTTTGCGCCTCCCCGATCCAGTCAAAATCAATCTTCCACTCTAACCGTACTGATGATGTGGGGTCTGATCGCTTCTTGGACGGAATATCAAACTCAAACGCCTGCTGACCCATGAAATGAACTAAATCAGCCTTCTTAAAAGATGGGATGGATGCTGATTGAGCTTCCTTTTCCAGCTCTTCGGCTGCTGCCCTTCGCGCCCGCTCCCTTTTCCGCGTCTCGGCAATGGCCTGTAAGAATTCTCCCTTGGATGCCAGTTCGTGATCCAGTTTAGACCATAGATATGCCCTTTGAACCGCAGCCTGGTACCATTCCCCCATAGCCCATGAGAGTATCCCTATGTTACGCTGCATGCTCCTGTTGCAATCGCCCTCACATATCTTTGTGACAAATGGCCCCAGCTCAGCCCTTGCTGAAGGCTCCAGGGAATGCACTTTCAGCTCCATAATGCTGGAATTCATTGCATTCACCACCATCTCAACCTTTGACGTAAAGAGTCCGGGTGCATCTTTTGACCTGAACGTCATGATGCGTCGTTGTCTCAAAGGCTGTTCTTCGTCCGAGTGCAAAATAGCCACAGTCGATGTCACGTCGAATGGACTGAATAGCTGTAGGTATGGCAGCTCGTCCTCTGCTGTCATTTTTATGGGATGGTGCGACTTGATATCTGTAATCTTGACTTCATCTTCTGCCGTGGCGACAACGCGAGACATCCTCCCAAAGGGCAGCAATGCCGCAGGATTTAACGCCGCTTTCAACAGCTGCTGCGATGGCGGTGGCGGAGGTTGTGTTTCCGAGTCCACGAGATGTCGTCGCACCACATTAAACACCTCTTCTTCATCTGCAAAGCTCAAGATACGACCAGAAGCCTGCATCAGCCGAATTCGATCGTTCTCCTTGCTCACAACCTGCAGATCACGCTTCAGCTTTTCAATCTCTTCATCCAAGGCCAATTTTTCTTTTCTCTTGTCTCCATTTGGATCAAATGCTGGAACTTGGCGAGCCGGGTGGGCTTTATCGTCTAAAGAGGGCTCTTGTATACTGCTTTCGCTTTCCCCTCGCGGTAGTTCGAAACTATGCATTGGCAGCCCAGATTTCTTGCTAGGTTTTTCGAGGGGGCGACTTCTTGAGGGCTTTAACGGGGAGCTGTGTTTCGTTCTGGGCTTGTCTCTCCATCGCGACGGACTACTGTGTATGCCTTTCGGTGGTGTGAATGAAGTAGCGTCTGGGATAGATGGCGGCAGCTCAGGCTCTGGGTATAGCAGGAGTCGGCCCGTATTTGGTGATCGTCGCTGTCTTCTGCCCAAGAATGAATCCGCCTCGTCGTCTCCCTCAGGCGCAGGTGGTGGTAGCGGTCGTGGCCTGGGTTTGAAAGGCGATCTTATAGGTATATTGGGCAAAACATTGTTGGATTGTTGTGAAGACGGTAGTGACCCAGAGCTCACCGTGGCTCCATTTGTGTCTTGTGCTGGATCGCTTGCTGCTGGCGTAGGAGCGTTGGCTGAATCGTGGACAGCTTCTCCTGCCTCCTGGTCGCTCGAAGATGTAGTCCGTTGCGATCCTGTTGGTGCAGGTCGTGCCTTGTCCAAATGCTGCGGCGGATGACGAATTTCATTAGCTCTTGTGGTTGTATCATCCAGAGGGCGAGCTGTCCGAACCCTTGAGGGCTTTGATGGTGTCGACGTCGCGTCGCTGCTGCTGCTGCTGCTGCTGTTGTTGTTGTTGTTGTTGACAAAAGAATTTCGTGGTGAGACCCGACGTCTCTTTGACGCAGGCTCATCCATTGTGGCAGAGCAAGGGAGTGGTAAAAAGCTATGCCATCCACCAAGGTAAGGTGTTTGTTTAACGATGTAAACAAAAAACGGAAAAATGGAAAATTATCGCCGAGTATGAACAGCTTGGCGAAGCGGGATGGTGTTTTTGGCCGAATGGAGCGCGTCACAGCAAGCTGCAGCCCAAACAATGCGGGCTTGGACCGAAGCGGTAGGCGGTAGCTGCCGGGGTGTCTGAGAACTACCCGCTGCAGCTTTCTAGTGGTTCTTAGCACCTTCAGCGTGTAAGCAATGATTGTTTATGCTTTTACTGGCTATGCTTTTTTTATTGTTTTATCTCTAAACAAATGCGTTTTATTTTATTTTTGAAAAGCATATTATTAAATGAAGAATGACCGATCCTATACTACCACCTTGATCTTTTTTTCTACCAGAAGCATCAAGATGAGGCTTCAGAGCTGAGATTTGCATCTGCTCTGCCATCACGTGCGGCTCTCCCTCGCCAAAAATCCTTGCCGGCTTCCCGCCCGATGACGTCCGAGTCGCCCCCCACAAAAGCTTTGCGACGCCGAACTGCGAATTCCGGATCTTTGCGTGTCTCTTCTCCGGCCTTTGTCTTATATATCTGCCCTTTGCGCTGCGTCGCATCCGCTGCGGCTCGATCCTCAGAAGTCTACCAACTTGCCACCATGTCGTCAAGAACACTAATATCGCGGATGGGCCTTGTACGGCCGAGCGCGGCTTTGTCGCAAGGGCAGTGCTGTCGACGATGCTTTGCCAGTGTCACAGGAGCCGGCGCAGATGAGCAATGGCCTCAGAAAACACCCCTCGGAGCATACTACGAAATCATCTTCAAGAATCCTACTGCATATTCGCCTAGCTCAACACACCCGAAGGCCCCGTCCCAGGATCAGACTCTGAGTCACAAGCCTCAGGGCGATGCACCACCGAAGACTTTGTTTAGTCAAACAAACCCATCACGTACATTTCTGTCTCAAAAAGAGCCACTACCGACAACCCCAGAGGATAGAGCGCGTGTCGTTTTCGGATCCCGTCTCCTCGGCCCTGCCGAAGAAGCAGGCCGTCTCGCCGCCAAGAAGGCCAAGTCTACATATGTCGCCGGTATCTTGATACCCCCTCGCCCAGAAGAACCGGACAACTGCTGCATGAGCGGGTGCGTCAATTGCGTGTGGGACCGTTACCGAGAAGACCTAGAGGAGTGGTCGATGAAGAAGGCAGAATCAAAAGCACGATTAAAGGCCGGAGGCAGTACTATGGATTCCGACGGTGGCGGATCAGAGGCAGCCTGGGCGAGTAAGATTTCAAAGGATATGTGGGATGAGGAGGCCTTTCAGAGTGTCCCTGTTGGCATTCGCGAATTCATGAAGCAAGAGAAGAAGCTAAAGGAGCGGCACCAGCGAGAAGGTACGCTGGGAGGCTAAAAGAAAAGGAAGAAATAAAGGGAATAGATAGACACCGGGTCTGGGCTGCAGTGGCTGGTATGTTTTGACAGTAGACCGACCTACACGGAGTATGACAAGGGCATCACGCATAGAGTTTTGATATCCAGCATGTAACATATATTGATAGACACGGAAGAGAGTACATTTAGAGCAGAAAAGAGCAGTAATAATATGTAATTGGTATCTTTCACTATGTTTTTATATTTCTTCTATATTTTACATCTTCGCCAGCTTAAACGACATAGATGCTCTATGCCTTCTGGGCATTTCGGTCGTGCTCGTCAATATCGATGGCCTCCCAGGGATAGTTAATCCAGGCATCGCCGCAGGTGACAGCAGCGGTGTAGCGGGTCTTGATCATCTCCTCGGGCAGCTGACCCTTCTTGGGCTTGTCCTTGTTCTATATCGAATGTTAGCAAAAGCCGCTCCTATTTACTATACTGCAAACATGTCTTTCAACATACGTGGAGAACAAAGATGCTAAACTCAGCCTTGGGGGCATCGGGTCCGAGCTTCTGGCGAGCCTCCTCGACATCCTTCTCCAGCTCCTTGACGGCATACTCGAGGGTCGTCCGGGTGTCATCGACCTCATCCACGATCAGGACACGCTTGCCGACGAGGTTCTGCATCTCGCCCAGGGCGGAGAGATCGAGCCACTGGGTGCGGGTGACCTTTGTGCCGATCTCCTCGACCTCGCTGTTGCCGAGGGACTCGTACAGCGAGAGACCGATGGCCTGGATGGGGATGTTGGGAGATCCGGGCTGCTTGAGGAACGAGCGCAGGATACGGGCAGGGACGTAGCCACCACCGCCGATGGCGATCATGAGCTGCGGCTTGAACTCCTCGAGGATCTTGGGAGCGGCCTGCTGGCACAGCTTGTGGACCTGTAACAGTGACGCCGGGTTAGCGTTTGTTCACTCTTGGAGCAAAATACGAAAATCGAGCTGTTCAAGGGTGTGCCATACATCGTTGTAGGTAACGTAGATCTTCTCAACCATTTTGACGGCTTTTTCTAACACAAAGTCGTAATTCGTAAGGAGGGGGTATCAAAGTGAGGAAATGAGGTCCTATATAATTAACTTATATAGTGAAAAATACGAAAGATACGAGACGAAGCTGGTGACTTCGGGAGCGACGCAAGATACGCGGAATGCCCAAGAGGAAGAAGGAAAAAGGAAGAGGAGAAGAAGAAAAAGAGAGAAGAAAAGCGAGGCAATCACCACAAAATGGCTGCCCACATGCTTTCGGCGGCTCCCGATAATTTTTTTTTTTTAGTCCCATTTTCCCCCCTCCCCCACCATCGAGCATGCCGTCACTTTGGCTGAGATTCATTTACAGCTTGGCATCATCTCACCCTGCATGGCCGGCCCCATCAGCTACAGCGGATAATTTTTTTAGGCTAGAGCGTCTTATTCAAATAAGCACTGGCCTAGTAAGAGTTTTCTTCTACTTTATACCGGGTCTAAAAACTGCTTGTACAGTATGCAAACCTACTAACATGGACTACCAGAATGCTAATCTGAGTCAAAATGCAGAATGGAGACAATCAAGCCACCAGCTTTGATTTCCTGGTCAGCATCCAACGCCTCGGGCGGGAAAGGCTGTAGGCAGCAGCATATCCACCTGCAGGTATGAAGAATGGAGGAATAGAGGCGTGACTCAGTGTTTTTGTGTATGGGCCTGCAGATGTTCACTAGCCATGTTGAGAATAGTTGCTTTGGACGATTATAACATCCCCTTTTGGCGTGCTAATGGGGGACTAGAAGCTGTCTCTAATTCACCGCTTATGAAAAGATTCAACCATGATTCGCTTGAAGAATCTTGACAATACAGCGTAACAGCTTAGGTCTATATGAGGGAGCAATTTGTCGAAATATAGACAAATCCATATATATTCATAATAAGCAATCATACAATACAACTGTGGCTGGTCATTGCAGTCAGACGCTCTAATCTATATATGTACTTGGAATATCAGTTTCAATCTTTTACCGAAAGATCAAGCCTGGCTCAAACAAACCGTATGACCTGTCATCTAAATCAACTACAGGACTAGGTATTGTCAAGCCTCTCAAGCACACCTGCCGTGGGAAGGGTATAAACTGAGTCATAAATAAGTAGAAACAATTAGAGAACTAAGTACAAAATCATATGCAACAGCAACTTGCAGAAATATAATGTAGCTTCATATTCTGACTTGTGGCTTCTCCAGAATTAACATGATGATTGAATGCAACCCCCAGATTTGTTCATGATACATGTAATTAAGCATACATGTAACCACTGAGGAGTAAAGTGGGGTCGATGATGGCTGCAGCTACAGTGCTGCAGGACGAAACACTTCATATCAAGGCCGCGTAAGCCATGCGGTGGAAGTAAACTATGTGAATCCAACTCATCACCAGTACCGGCACTTTTGAACCCCTTAAATGAATTGATCAAGATCTGGACACCGTGTTGCTCGCTTCTTCCTATACGCTATGAGATAATGCCGCCTGACCAACTCTTTCAGGTTATCACCGACACTGCCGTACTACGATTTGTCTACTGGTAAACAATGCCGGTTAAAGTCCTCTAATGAAATACTCTGGAACATCAAAAGCTTAATTCTCATAAAATGGATAGTGAATCGAAATCTCATGCCAGCACAAATATGGCCGCAAATATTATTCGTCCGTTAGGGCATCTGTACGTTTACATGCCCTACTACCAGCTTAGACCCTAACCTTTTCACTTTTGATAGAGAGTCTTTCCACGCGGCCCTATATTTGCTTGGCTTATATCGCAGTACCATCGTTACGGGCCACTATAATATCCCAGACGAATTCGTGGATGAGAGCGCGCAGCAGCAGCTCAGGGACAAGGTAGAGCAAACAATAGCCGCAGCTGTCCTCCAGCATCCTTTTCTCCAGGTTGGCATTGTCGATGACGACTCAAGGTGCCCCCGCTGGGTCCAGCTTGAAACTATTGATCTTGCGCATCATATCCAATGGCAACTACTGATAGAAGGCTCGGAAGAGGAATACCAATCTCTGTATAACAGTAGTCTCAGAGAGCAACTTGACACCAAGTTCTCGAACCCTCAGACTCGACCAGCCTGGAGGATAGTAGTGCTCAGATCGAAAGGAAAACCGTCCAACCTCGACTTAATGTTTGTCTGGAACCATCCCATTGCAGACGGCATGAGCGGCAAGATTTTCCAAGAGACCTTGTTAGGCCATCTGAATCATTCTGCATCCGTGACCGAAAGACCGCTGTTACAAAATCACATACTTCGCCCGACTGCAACAGCGGAGCGTCTTCCTCCACCAATGGACAAGCTGGCTAGCTTTCCCGTTTCGCTGGCCTTTGTCGCTGCTACCGCATGGGAAGAGCTGAAACCATCCTTTTTCGCCGGCGGCTCTATGAACGCAACCTGGGCGCCAATTCGCCTTGATCCGTACGAAACGACGCAGCGTGTTATTTCGGTCGACAACGGCACACTGCAGAATATTCTCTCCGCATGCCGTCAGAATAAGACATCTCTCACAGGCCTTTTGCATGCAGCCGTCCTGATTTCCCTGGCAGTACAGCTTATGGAGAAGGAGGCACCTGCTTTCGCAAGCATCACGGCGCTCAACTTGAGGCGGCATATACCTTCAGACTCGGTGAGTCGCTTAGAATTTGAGGTTGATCAGACTATTGGAAACTTTGTATCACGACAGATACATAAGTTTGACAAGAGTTTGGTGAAAAAAATTCGCAATCTGGCTGCAAAATCTCGCGAGTCTACTACACCTTCGGAAGGGAATTGTGAGCCAAATCTACAAGAACTTGCCGGAACGAAGGCATTGAGGGATGTTTTATGGGCAGTAGCTGCTCGGGTCCGTGGCGAGATCCAGCAGCGTTTGGATTTGGGCTTGAAGAACGATATTGTCGGTTTAATGGGGCTGGTGAGGGATTGGCGATCACAGTTGAAACAGGAAATTAAAAAGCCGAGGGCGGTGGCCTGGAATGTGACAAATCTGGGGGTGATGGATGGAAAGCTTGGGGGAGCAGAGATAGTACAGGCGCAAGATTCGAGCAACGACAACATGCCAAATGGTGTCTCCGACCCGAAAGGTTGGTCTGTTTCGCGAGCAGTCTTTTCGTTGAGCGCGGATGTCACAGAGGCTTTCATTCATATTAGTCCCATGGCTGTGAAGGGTGGTGACCTTACTATTGAGGTCAGTTGGCAGCGAGGGCTCATTGATGACAGCATCTGCGAGCGGCTCGCCGCTGGAGTGGGAGAATGGTTGAGATTCATAGGTCAAGCATAGCCGCTTCGATCCTTTTTCTGGCTTCATGATGATGGTCTGATAAGAAACCGGGAGAGGGGTCCTGATTGCCGCCTCAATGCAAAGACGGGGAGTCTAATCTTATCATTACCAGCGATTACTTACAACATCCTTATTTTAACTGACAACCCTCCTTCGAAGAAAACTGAAAGAAGAAATATTATTACGAAACTTTGTTTAATACCTAGAAGTAAAAACCTCTCCCACACTTCGTTGCCAGTTCTTCTCATCAGCAAGCTTTCTCATCACGTCTGCTAGATTGTCACAATATCCGTCTACTTCTTCCGCATTCAACTGGGCCGTGTCCCATGAAGCAATGAAAAAGAGATTCTCTTGATCAACCATGAAGGCACTCCAAAAGAGTCCACTGGCAGCCGGTCGTTAGTTCATTAATCCATACTGTGGCACGATAGATAGTTAGTGAACTTACCAATCTGGCCAGTCATATTTTGCTACGGGCTCGAGAGTGTCGAAATCACTGCGGAAACCTCGAGACGCTGCAACCCCCATGCTCACATCCCACACAAAGGATTGTCGGAATGACGCATTCGTTGCTACTTCGCCTTCTTCTCGAAGCTCCTGTATAATCTTTTCCCATGGTGCATGTTCATGGTGGTCGATATCTGCTTGCTCAAGAATCATGCGTTGAATAAAGTCTGCTAGAGTCTCTTCACAATTCACTTCAAACATATTCAGAATCCATTCTACTGTAGGGCCATCTATGCTCATTGCTGGTTGGAGAGCGTTTGCTATCCAGCCAGGTATAAATGGCCATGAACGAGCACTCTCCCACGAATTGAATAGCGCAACAGATGATTTTGTCTGAATAACATTGAATAACACCAAGGCACATTTCGTGAACAGCATTGGTTCCAAATTGTATGAGCTGCGCATCTTTGACAAGCCTGGTAAGCGAGTGATCCTGCTCCGACGTGGAAATCGGAATTCCTCAGCCCTCGCCTGCCATTCTCCTTTCCATATATGGTCCCTGGAGTTTTGGCGCTCAGAAAAGTAGAATGAGTCTTGATCGCCGGCAATCATCATTCCTGGAGCGCGCGGCTTAGGCCATATTGCGTTTTTGTAACGAGAAATGCCTCGCAGCCGCTGGACGTGGAATGAGACTGCTTGTTGAGCGGGCAGGCTCTCTTGATACCCTGCAAACAAATCTGCGAAAAGTCGGTAAGGTGTTTGCGTGGGAATGGCTGTGTTACAATTATGTATGAGCCGGTCAATGTCTCGGTGCCAAGAGAGGAGTGTTAAGGCATCTACTATAGAATGATTGTACGTCAAGCATAGGAGGTATCGACCCGTCTCTTTTGCTTTTATGATGGTGGCGTTGAACATGAACATCGGAGAGTGGTTATCCGTAGAGCTGTTTTCGTAAAGCTCTTTTGCTTCTTTTTCTGTTTCTGCAGCGGCCTCATGTACCAGTTTTTGAAAGAGATTGTGGCTATGGCGTACAACAATATGATAGAGCAGCCCTTGAGCGCCCAAGAGCATAGTTCGCAAGAGAGGTCTATTCGTTAGCCATTTGAACAGCCCATCATAGATATGAGAGATGGTTGCGTTATGAACTCGAAAGACAACGCGAGTACGATATGATTGTGGTCTTTGACCAACGACAGCCCGATACATGGAATTTCTTATCGGAATAATGTCTTCAACGTCGGATCTGTCAAGATCGAACCTCTCAATTTGATCTCGTGCAGCGGCCAAGGTATCAATAGTCTCGACTTTGGAGACCAAATGTGTGTTAAAGTTGTGCCCTTGCTCTCTTCTGGAGAGGGACCTGTAGTCGTCATCTTGGACAACAGCTTGTTGCTTTATTTCAACTCCTGTTTTTGGTGATGAATCCCTAGCGGTTAGCAGCTTAGCTTGAGTCTCGATTGTATTGCATCTACTCAGATCCTGTAGATATAAGCGCTTCCCGTATACTCGAAGAACGGTGTCGCAGTATCGAAGCAATGTAATGCTGTCAGCCACGCAGAAGATATCGTCTGTCTTCTTGGGGCGAACACCCATCAGCTGTTCCCATATCTCTCCAAGGCGTTCTTCCAATATCGCTACTTCTTCATCTTGACATTCCATCTCTGAGACTTGACTTCTTTCAATGAGCCGTTTTTTCATCACGATATCGGCTAGGATGATTCTTTTAGGTTTTCCAATAGAAGTTGTTGGGATACTCTCAAGGCCCAATTCTTCAAACGTGTACACGGCATCAAGCGCATACTGAGGACCCAAGAGCATTGCCTTCTCCATTACATTTATTTTAGATACCTTTGAAGACAGCCTGACAATAGCAACAGGGATTTGACCGGCAATGTCATCTGGCACTCCTACAACAATCGCCTATGGATATCATTAGCCGTTGCCACTTCAAGGAACCAAGTACAAATCGCCTACTTGCTGAAGACCTGGAATTTCGGATAGGGCAGATTCGATTTTCCAGGGGTTAATGTTCTCACCTCCCCGAATTATCAAATCGTTGTACCGCCCAAGGATATAAACAATCCCGTTCTTATCAATCATGGCTTGATCTCCCGTCTTTAGCCACCTCCCTGAATTATCGTTATAGAATCTTTCTTCATCATCGCCAACATCACCAAAATAGTCATGTATTACCGAGGAGCCGGATATATGGAGCTCTCCAACTTTCATTCGAGAGAGAACCTCTTGACTACCATGGCGACAAACTCGAACTGCAGCTCCAGCAAGGACTTTACCAACCCCTGCATGGTATCCATCTACAAGCATCTCATCTTGGCGTGACCAACTTATAATCGGTGCTCCTTCACTCATTCCATATGCTTGGATGGCATCTCGTGAACCGAGCCCCTCTTTGCATAGGCGCATATGTTCTGGCCCAATGATTGTCCCTGAAATGGAAACAATAGATAGATTTAGATCCTCAGGACTCGGAAAGGAACTATGAGACAGCAGAGCCTTGACCAGGGTTGGAGTGGCTGACATGACAGTGCACTTTTCCTCAACCAAGGCCCTCAACGTAGCGTCAATATGAAAAGACTTGGCCGCGAATACGACTGTGCCGCCATGCCGCCACGCACGAAGCGCATTGTTGATGGCAAAGACATGGCACACAGGGGTATGGACCAGCCAGCGGTCGACGAACGATGAGTCGACATTGGGATCGTAGTTGTAGGTCTGCGACACCAGGTTGCGGTTTGTGTGAGGGCATCCCTTGGGTTTCCCGGTGGTTCCACTCGTGAAGACAATAAGGGCGGGAGTGTCCCCGTCACTCCCGCACATTCCGTTGGCTCGGGGCGGTCCTTGATCGTCATCTGTGTCACCAGGCCACTGATCCCCATGAAATGAGGAATCCCGAGCCAGGAGGTCGTCGAGGCCCATCCAGCCATCAACTGTGCCACTCCTCCCGCAATGGATACGGAGGACCATGTTCGGGAGGTTGGCGTTTTGCTTGGTCAGGTGCGCCGCTGTATCTGCATCCTGGACCACCAGCACCCGTGGTGTGGTTGACTCCAGCATGTAAGCAAAGTCATCTGTTGCACGAGCATCGATGGGGATGAATGTAGCCCTGGTCTTGGCGCAGGCCCAGAAGAAGAGGCCCCATTCTGCGCAATTCCACAGAACTGCGGCGACGTGCATGCCAGCGCCAACTCCCAGCTTCTCCAGAGTGTCGGCCAGATGCTCAGCTCTGCCCCGGAGGTTTCCATACGACAATCTGAGACATTCTGATTGCGCGATCGGATTGGAATCTTCCGATGATTGGTTGGCATCTGCAGGCTGCCAGAGAGATACTATTGCTTCTCTGTCAGGATGAGCAGAGGCTGTTGCAGAGAGGATATCCCAGAGTGGCTGATCAAGATCCGAGAGGGGCTCGCCGTGGATCTCTGCAATGACGGCGTCAGAAGTGGATGTGGGTTCGTTTTCATAGGAAGACATCTTGATTTCGTTGTTTGAGAATTGAATTATAGGGTAACAAACAGTGGTATTAAAGGTAAAGATAACAAGGTCTTGATGCCAAAAATTGATGGATCAACAAGATATATAACTGAATTGATAATGGTAAAAGATGAGGCGATAAAGAGTCAAGATATTGCGAGCATTTTGAATCGTCCAGAATGCTTACTCTTCTGCTCCTTATGTTCTAATCTTCTTTTTCAAGGCAACTGCCAAGTACTCATCCTATAATTTAACTCTCTGTAACGATCGTGGGCAAGACAGTTTCATGCTCTTTATTAGCTTGGGGATCTAACGCACAATTGATCCACCTTGCAGATGTTGGTTAAGACATACTGCACCTTTGTAATACAAGAGCCGGCATCTCTCCTATCATTTGCCCAGAATAGCGCCACTCGCCCTGGCAGCGAACCGAATAGAATCTTTACATGAGGTATCACCACAATGCCAAGTACCGGCAAGTAGCGTATGAATTTCTAAGACAGGTGATCCAATATGGCGTCGGCGTATGGCTGAATGCTGACGGCAAATCGGAAAGGGGGATTGGCGGTAGTTGAATGTTCCCGTGGCTGACTTGTACGAGGCGAAAATAAATAAGCTCTTCAGGGCATAAGTTGTTGGTCCGAAGTTGCACACATCTTAATGTCTGAGACGCTCTGCAGCCAGGAAAAAAAGTCTAGATGGTACGGGTATACTCAGTCTCTCTCAGGCAAAGTCGACGTTCGCTTGGTGTCCAATCCATTTTCACTTGATTCAACTTCAACTGGGATCTCCCATGTTGATGCTAGGCATCTGGAGGGGAAATTTCAGGTTATTAGCGAAGATTGGATGATAAGTAGGGGTAATACAAGCAGTGAGGAGCCTTCGTCCGATACATGACATGAGCGTAACGTAGCAATTAAACAGAAGACAGTACAGAAGGGAAGGATAAGCACTGCCCCATCCCTGTCTCGATTGATGCCACCTACATTTTTTTCTTCGTTTGAAATAAAGGCTTCGTATCCAATTCTTAGATAAAGACTAGATTGGTGACATTTAAAGAAAGTGCGCCAGTCAAAATTACCTGTTTCACTCTGGATACGCAGTGATAGAAGTAGGTTTAATGAGAGATACTCTGATACATAGTTCAAGCAATAACGTATTGTGCTTTCGGCCTATGAATACGACATGCACTATGTCATTGGGACACGCAACTCTGGTCCAATTCTTCCAAGTCGTGTCTCGAGTGGTTGCATCTCGTAATATCTTCACGTCACTCACACGAGGAGAACCAGCGCCCATTGGCTCCACGTTTTCTGCGGCTAACCACTTCGGCGCGGTAATTCCCGGGAGAAAGGGATTGCTTATGCTGGATATCTGCTTTCCTCCACGCATGTCGGCGTGCAAGGCTACTGTCGGATCGGCGTTGAGTTATCTGAGCAGCACGATCCTGTACGGTTGCGAGACATACAGCTGTCAGGATCTCAGCCTCCTAGTTTTATATGCTATAAGTAGGCAGTGGATATGAGTGCTGTGTATGACTGCATGATGCGGAGGAGACCAGTGGTAATGATGATATGTTTTCCCGCAAGAGCTGGCCGAATTTGGATCTAGGGGGGCGCTGTCGAGTCTTCATTAAATGACAGATCACAAATGTGTCAAATGATTTCTTCTCTGTCATAATGCTTGATTGGACAGAAACCAATAGATGACCTTCTACACACCAACAAAGGCTTCCATACATATTTAGCTGCTGCGCCCAAAAGTTTCACAGCAGAAGACAGGAACACGAGGAGGACACTATTGATATTATTCGGTCCTATGTACGCAATGTATTTGCCTATATATGTTGGTGAAACACACCTTTCCTAGAAGTGCTGTGACGTACGTGAAAGGGCATAGAGCTAGCCCCTTTTCCCGAAGTCTTGCGTCCGTAGTTAGCTGCCAGGACCCATGTGCTCCCGGGATTCTGCGCCTGCTCCCATGACTTTATTTTTTTTGGTAAATTGTGTATACTACATGGTCAAATACCTTTGTTATGTATCACTGTGAGTCGATTATCAAGGTGGTACCCAGGTCTGAAGGATGGAAATGCTCTACCTAGAGATGGATCTAAAGCGAGAATCGTGATATTTCATCTTAGCATACCAAGACGCGCCGTCAGAATAACTGATACTGCTTAATTCTGAATTTATTTCTTATACAGGTTTTTTGCCATGTCTTCGTTCCATAATACTCAATATTTAATACTTTGTCTTTTCTCCCTTTTCCTCACTTACACTTTTCACTATATATGCCGTCAAATCCACCAGCGTCAAGTTTCACGATCAAAAGGCTGCAGAGATGCTCAATCTAAGGCCCCAGTCAAAGATCGCTTTATTGGACTTGACTTCATTTATGATTGCCTCTTTACAAAATCTATCGACAAGTACCTCGATTATACGTATAAGACGTTTCAGCAACTCGGATCGACCTATGTATGCCAAAGATGGACATGGGAGGCTACCTATACATGCGACAGCCGGAATATTAAACACATTCTAGCTTCTGGCTTCGATGAATTCAAGCTTCCCCGCCTTCGGGTCAATGCTATGATGGGCCTTCTCGGCAGCGGCATCTTCACCTTGAACGGGCACTCGTGGTCGCATGCTCGTGCAGTCTTACGACCCTGCTTCGCGAAGCAAAACAAAGAAGACATGGTCAGCATGCTTGAAACCCATTTCCAGGCTCTGATCAGAAGGATCCCCCTTGATGGGGCTACAGTTGATCTACAGCCGCTCTTCTTTTGGCTTACTATGGATTTTGCGACGAATTTCCTCATGGGTCACTCGACGCATGTGCTTGATCGCGCGTCTAGCCACGCTAAAGAAAAGCAGTTTGTGGACGACTACTTGACGTGCTCGACAGAGATTGTTAGGAAGATGCAGCTCGGCCCACTTCAAATGTTTTCATTCAATTTTGCGGCAATGAGAGCACGAAGCCGCGTGTTCCAATACATAGATGACTTCATCAACACATCTTTGGACAGAGAGCGAGAGGATGACGGGGCTACGAGCTCTGGATGTAATGTTCTCCAAGGCTTAGCGGCCGTGACATCAGATCGGAAGCAGCTGAGAGACCAGATTCTTCACATACTGGTTGCAAGTCGAGATACCACTGCTTGTCTGCTGAGCAACTTGTTTTTCGTTTTGTCTAAGAAGCCGCAGATTTATGAAAAGCTGAGGCACGAAATTCTTGCAGTTGCAGGTAAGGAGCCGGCAACAAGCAATCAGCTGAATAGCATGGAGTATCTGAAATGGTGTGTTCAAGAATGTAAGTCGGGAGTGCTCAGTTCATAATCTATATCGTTTAGCTAACTTAATCAAAGCTTTGCGACTGCATCCTGTGATCCCAACCAATGCCCGAGAGGCCTCGAAAGACACGATTCTACCATATGGGGGCGGCAAAGACGGCAACTCGCCTCTTCTTATCAAAAAAGGAAACCTTGTTATGTACAATATCTATGCTATGCACCGAGATACACAAGTGTTTGGACCCGATCCCGAAGAATTCATCCCCGAAAGGTGGAATGGTTTGAGACCAGGCTGGGGATACCTACCATTTAACGGCGGACCACGAATTTGTATTGGCCGTAAGTATCCACAGAGCCCTCAAAAGTGTAATAAAGGCTAACGTTTTAAGATAGAAAAGTTTGCTCTCTTGGAAACTCATTTCTTGGTATCAAGAATGGTACAGACGTTCGAAACGATAAAAACAAGTGACAATAAAGAATGGGTCGAACTTTACGCTCTTGCAACAACCTGCAAGGATGGCGTCAATGTCAGTCTAAAAAGAGCATAATTTGCACTAATATCTCCTCTATGAGATTGGAGTATGGTGTTTGGGTGTTTGATCTTTGGTAAACAGAAGCTACGATATATTCTACCTTAGAGGATGTAGAACTGCGCAAGATAACCCTCCGCAGACCATATTGTCGATTAATTTTCTCATCTGCTGAAAAGATTATAATTATATTAATATCATTGATACAAATTTGAACCAATGATACCCATTTAATAGCATTAGTGTATCATGTTTTAGCATCTTAAATATTACCCAAGGCTAAAGGTCCATCGCCGAGCTCGTAAGATCTCCAGCCAATCTGTTTGAATCCTATTCTGCAATCGCTCTTTCCATACAACTCGAAGCACTTCTTCTACAGAGACTATATTCATCATCTTGCTGGCCTCCCTAATGCTCTTGAGTTTTGCAGCACAAAGTGCCATGTCCACCTCAGAATTCAGCTCAGCACCAGCCAAAAATAGAACTGGAGTCAAAACAGAGATCACCGCACTGGTCGGGGTTATCTTGGAAACAGTACACATGATCTGTGATGCTAAATGTGGCAAACAATAAGATCGGCTCGGATATCGCCGATAGAGTAGAATTAACGCGGCAAGACGATGGCATTCAGCAAGTGCAATCAAATCCAAACGGGTATTGAGGTCCAGAGTCAATGCTATTTCATTGTCATAATGCCAATTTGAAAGATCAGCCTCAAGTTTGAGAAATTCAGGCGCATCCATGTCAACAAGCTGCGAATCTCGACTGGGCAGATCTCGCAGCTGAGTAATGATGCTAAACAAATCTCTGGACAAACCAAGCAGGCAATCAACGCCTTGAGAAACGTTTTCGCTCTGAAGAAATTCTGAAGCAGAAACAGGTGTAGTTACAATCGCCTGACCCAACAGATCTTGCGTTTGTGGTGTCGAGAGAGTTGCAGCGCAGTCTCTGAAAAGACCGCTTCTATTCGACAGATTCGTTCGCGTATCTGGGTCCAGCACATCCTCCATAATGAGAGCCATTACATCATGATATAGAAAGTGTCTGTGAACACAATCTATCTCCCACGCACTCCACATTTTTGCTGCCGCTGCTGGGTAGGTTTGAAGCAATTGCCGTACACAATTGACTCGTTGCATCCATCTTAGACTTCGACCTCCTGTTTGAGTCTCCAACCCAATCAATAGCAAGAGGACTACAATAACTTCAAGCTTGTATTCTTCCGATTCTGGGCGTTCGGGTTGCTCCGTATGTTCTGTAATGAACTCCCGCGCTCGCTGCTGGCGCCGGACGACCACTGAGTTGAGCTCTCGAGACTTTTCTGGCTCACCCACCGACTTTGCAAGATGGGCTGCGGCGCAAGCGATGATGGCATCCTTGACACCGGTGCAATGGAAGGCCATCGGGATATATAGAGATGTGAAGAAATTCGATGACGACTGGACAACAGTTACTTGAGGGATGAAGGTATGTATGTAGTAGGTTAACAAGTGGCGCTCGAGAGAAGTTTCAGTAGGATTGGATTGACGCCCAGACATAAGTTCAGCAGCCAAACTCCTCGGCACACTTCCATGCGCAGTCGTTGATGCTGTAGGATATGCATCTGTAGCAAAACGGACATCGATAAAGTTGGTCTGAGAATCGAATAATTCTAAATTCGAGGGGACTGTAGTCGCCGTATTCCGATTCCCTAGAGATTTTGCTCCACTATTGGGACCTGAAAACTGAAGCTTGTCTGGCCATCGGCATTCTGCATTGAGACGGGTGCAAGTCCGACAAACAGGATGGTGAGCGTCGCAACGCTTCCGACGAGCACGGCAGGTGAGGCAGCCTTGACGGCTTCGCGGAGCATAGCGTCTCTGTCGTTGTGGAATCACGTCTTGCTCTGGAGTATGGGCGCTGGTATCGAGGGCTGGAACTGGATGAGCCACGGGCGAGGAGGTGTTCTCTGGGGTTTGCAGGAATGCATCACACTCAGGCTGCAGATTGAACCCCCCTTCGATATCAAACAGGCTGTAGAGATCGGGGGAGTCCATGTCTACTGATTTGAGAGATCTGAAGATCTACTCTCTACAATGGGACAGCCCCCCGAATCGCCTGAAGGGAAGAGGATATAAGCAGGAGCAGCGTCTTCGGCGTGTATAGCGTTTATGGCGTTTACGGCGCGTGCTAATAACCCGGCTTAGCACTGTGAAGTATGGTCCCGCCAAAGCTCGTCCTCGGTTCTAGTAGACGTATTAGATGGGCTTGATAAGTTAGTGACATGGGGTATATGGTATATGAACAAAGTTGAAAACTCTCGTTTGATTCTTGCTGACTGTATGAATGAAGCCATCAATGTAGTAGCATCTGCTATTCGTGCAAAAGGCGCATTTCCATGGCGTTCCTTGACGATAGACCGCATAGATAACCTCCTCCATGGATCGGATTTCGAAGTGCCAATATTTGACAGATTGAACCGCAATGAGGGTGCTAAATTGACCTGATTACACTGGGCCGCTCTACACGCTTGTGACGCCATATCCTGACTCGAAAGATGCTTGTGGAGTGCAAGGAAGTTATGTTTACGTCAGGCAGCTACAAGGTTACATTTACTATATTCCCAGCCTCACCCCAACTCCACGGCTTCTATAGCAATAGAAATGGCCATCTCGTTTACTTGACACCTATGAGCACCAGAGCCTTCGAATTCTCTCGGCAAAACCACACAAACAAGCCCATCCCCGTCCTCATTGACATCGACCCAGAATGAATGAACCCCGTCTCGGCTGCAAAGAGACCCTTTGTTTTGCTGGTCCAAGCGAAGATAGAACAGCAATGCCCCAGAACGAACGATATGATGATATGAAGCAAGACTTTGACACCGGCGTCAAGGCTTGGCTACAAGTGCTCGGTTCTTTCTTCCTCTACTTCAACTCATGGTATGAGTGCATCCCATTTTCTCTGTTCCAGCTCGATATTTGGGCTACAGAATCACGAACTTTAACTCACAGTTTTACGTCTAGGGGAATCATTAACACATTTGGAGTATTCGAAACGTACTACGAGCAACACATTCTATCACATGTATCGCCATCATCGATTGCTTGGATTGGATCGGTTCAGTCAGCCCTGCTCATGGTAGTTGGCGTGATTAGTGGCCCGCTCTTTGATGCAGGATACTTCTATGCGCTTTTGCCCACTGGCACTTTTCTTGTTGTGCTTGGCATGATGATGACGAGCCTCTCAACGAAATACTATCAGATCATGTTGACACAGGGGATCTGCGTTGGGATTGGCGCCGGCTTCTTGTTCATCCCATCAGTTGCGCTCCTACCGCAGTATTTCAACAAGAGACGAGCTTTAGCAAATGGCATTGCTGCATCGGGCAGCAGTATTGGTGGCGTCCTTTTTCCCATCATGTTTCGCCAACTTGAATTAAAGATAGGGTTCCCTTGGGCAACTCGCATCATTGCTTTTCTTTCTCTCGCAACGTGCGCCATTTCCATCGGTGTAATGCGACAGCGTTTTAAACCAAAGGAGAAACGAGCGCTGCTGCAGCTTTCTGCATTTAGAGAAGCTCAATACTCGCTCTTTTGTCTGGCTTGCTTCCTGGGCTTCATGGGCTTTTACAATTTCCTAGTTTACGTGCAGCCTTTTGCCATCGATGCTGGAATTGCGGATGCCAATCTTGGCTTCTATCTTGTTGCCATCTTAAATGCTACGTCAACGTTTGGCCGGTTCGGCCCAAACTTTGTTGCGGATTACACAGGGTCGATTAATGTTCTGTTCCAGCATTGACTATCACGGCTATTTTGGCATATTGCTGGGTTGCGGTAAACAGTACATCGGGAATTATCGCGCTTTCTGCGTTATACGGATTCTTTTCGGGGGGGTTTGTGTCCTTGATAGCGGTGGTCATGATGGAGATCACGCAGGACATCCGCAAGCTTGGAACCCGGCTGGGTATGTGCTTTGCACTCGAGTCTATTGGGTTATTAATTGGAACTCCAATTGGTGGGACCATAATCAATCGTACTGGGTCGTACCTTGGTGTGCAGCTCTTCTGCGCCTCGTGTCTTGCTGCCTGTGCCGTAATTCTACTCAGTATTCGATTGCTGCGGAGTGGGCCGAAACTTATGTATAAGACATAATATTTAAGCCTAGGAAGTATTTCATGTAGTGTTGTTATCTAAAATAAAAGTTGCCAAAGATATTCATTGTATATCGTCTCCATAAAAGTAATATTAGGATAGAAAAGAAGTGGTGTGCTTTAGAAGATTGCCCAACGGCAAATGTTGTGAGGGTTGATCGAAATTTGTAACGGCAATACTAATACAAATCATAACGCAATAAATTAAAAATAATATCATTTTGTAACTCAGATTTTAAATTTATTTAGTATATACGCTGTATTGGTTTAGAACGCACAATGATGCTTATGTGATTGTCCATTAGTTCTCCTTGTCTATCATCAGCTATCCACGAATACACGAACAAATAACCCATTATGAGATATTTTTATTCCAAGAAAGACATCTCATTCTGCAACTCTCTGGCTCACTCCAGCTATTGGTTGCACCCACTCTACTCTCGAGCGCGTAAATACCTCCGTATCGAATACCATTGTTGATATAATCTTACCGCTGTCATCCAAGGTCCCGGCCTTGACCACTTTATTAAGCCCACAATTAACAGACTCGCGCCATATCATACTACCGCAATTGCCACAAAAGTAGCTATCGATAATATCACCAGAATTAGCAGTTTTGCTGAAGATTTTTGGCGCACCAAGAGTTACTTGGAATGCCGTCTCGGGGATAAGAAAGTTGACACTATAGTTGCTGCCACTAATCTTGCGGCAATCACCGCAGTGGCAGAGAACCTGCGATTAAAGGAAATTATGTTAGCCACTTCTGGTGCTTTGGTCGTCTAAATGATAAAATGAAAGTATGTTCTGACCTTCATTATGGGCTCTGCGTTACACATATAGCGGATGTTGCCGCAGAGGCAGCCACCGTTGTAGGAAGGCATCTTTCCACCTAATGGGCGTAGCTAGGCGTGTGAGATAGCTGCTCTATTGAAAAGCTGGATAGAGTGAAGGTAATGTGGAATTCAATGTATTTTATATATATTCAGGCCAGTTTCATTGAATCTACTTTATCAGTATATACATACATGATCGTATCATACATTTATTTGCTTACCGCTCAAGAGGTCTGGTATATATAGTCCTTGGTTGGAATTCGATTGCTTTAATTCTAGCCAGCGAGAAGCCGTTTGAACTAAATAATGTGTTGTTGTAAAATTTATAGGTAATTAAAGGTGGCAGTTACTGGATGAGTCAATCTGAATAATGACACTCAGGGGTTATACGCGTGTAGGCGAGTAGGGCGTGTAGGGCGTGTACAAGGAGTCTACATTCGCTAAGAGCACATCACTGCCACGGAAGCCGATTACAAAATTGATTGCCATGAAAGGAGACAAATAACTGCTTTGGTCTCATTATATTATTATCTCGTAATCCTTAACTCCACGACCTCAGTTGCATCAAACTCTCTGAGTCCCCTCCCTGAACCCCTCTCCAATCTTCTCGTAAAAACCGTCATCCCGAGCGCGAACAACCACAGGGAATTCCATATCGCCGGGACCAGAGACGATCCGAGCAGGCGGCATTTTGATCCAGTCAATCTTTGTCTTGTCGAGGCAGCCAAACCTTCGATCCACCCAAACGGTGCCAGGTCGCCATTCCGCCTTGTAGTTGGCCCTCCATTTCATCTGGACGGACCACATCCCGTTGGCCAGCTTCGTAAAGTGCTTGGCCTCAAAACCGTTTGTGAACAGCTTGCCCTGATTGAATCCCTTGCGGGTGAACAAAACCGTCGCGTTCCAGACCATGTTGTCCTGCGCCATGTTGATGAGCACGAAGTGCTTTTCCATCAGTTCCGCGGCATTATTTAGCTGTTCAAGCCTCTCATCGCACTCTTGAGATAGCTCTTCCAAGGCGGCTTCGTCGTCGTTGTATGATTTTCGAGCCGACCTGATCTTCTTGAGCCGAGAGGAGATGGACTTGTGTTCCATGGCCTCTTGTCGTTCCTTTAGCTCTCTTAGCTGTAGGATTTCTTTAACACCCGTGTTGAATTCGTCGAGAGTGAATCTGATCAGGAAACGATAAAGCCGTATGTACTCCTCCAAGTCATCTATGATATGACGCCCGTAGGTACATGTGGTACCCTTCAGAGCCGTGAGTACGATCTTGGTGCGAAGCTGGTGAAGTATCACGAGGCCTTTCGGTATGGCCTCGTCCAGGGTTTTGGCTAACCCCATTTGATCCAGGGTCGGGGTTGTGAGTTTCTCGATCTCGTTGAGTCTCATAAAGCCCCTGACCCTTGTGTTGACGCAGTCTCGGCCCTCTTTCGTCGTAAGGTGGCAGGGCTTGCAGCTGGTGAGGTAAGGGCATGTAAGTTCTATTCATCCTAGTTAGTCCAATTGATGACAAAGAGCCAAAGCATAACGGTAGAACCGGTGTGAAATTGAGTACATACCTTCACCCTTTTGTTTCTCTTTTATTTCCCCAAGGTAGTAGCCTACCGTGGGGGATGGTTTGGCAGGGCAAACTTGGTGAGGCATCGTTGCTGAGTCGAGGTAAAGTGAATGAATGATAAGAGCTGAGAGAATTATCTGTGGTAGGCCAACAACAATAAAATTCTAAGCTCTTGATTGGCAAGATGCGCGTGTGTGGGAACGAATATAACAGAACAAAACAAAATAAGAGAGGTGAAAGAGTGTTCTTTATAAGTGCAGTGGGATGGCTTGTGATTGTAAACAGACTAACAGGGTTCTATTTACCATTACCGTTGCTATGGAATTAATAAAATTAGAAAAGCCAGTGATAAAAAATTGGACCACTTTTATAAAACTCTCTGAACTTCCTCGGTGGTTTAGCTATATCTTTTCGGTACTAAACATGACGAATTAGAAAGAATGTGGAAACCTGGAGCTAAGTCAAGTATAATCGACAGTAGATTGGAACTTCATCCTACCAGCACCCCGACCTGGTAGTTATACACGCAAGTATTCGTTCGTGGTGGCAAAATCGCTTGCTCGGTGAATTGAATAAACCATCGGCGTAATTATTGGACTAAAGGCTGGGTATATTAGAAAACCAAAACAAACTCTAAGAAACTCACCCAGATTTATACCTTTTGATAGACTATCGTTGAACTTATTCTCTGCCACATAATATATTTGGAGAGAGTTTTTTGAGATATGCTATACTAAAACTGCTGGAATATCGGTTGGAAACTCTACAAGGAAATTTTTAAGGAAATTTTTTAAAATTTAGGAAACCATACATATCGGTGGACAGACTCATAGTCTAGTATAAAGCATGGCATTTCTCAAGTCACGCACAAGAAGAATATGGTGGATAGACTCATAGTCTAGTATAAAGCATGGCATTTCTCAAGTCACGCACAAGAAGAGTTCATTCACAAGATGGCAAGGCATAAAATTTTGCTGCAAGTAGTATAAATGCTGATATGGCGTTCGGACGGATACTAAATAGGAGAGGAGGAGAAAACGCATCGAGCCGTGGCTTGGCAAGTTGAGTTTGATGAGAAATTTACCGAGCGGTTTCTACGTTCCAAGTGGTATTGTTGGGGGACTCCTACTTCAACACATCAGAGATATAGAAAGAAGGAAGTCTAGACTAGGCTATATAGCTCCTACGCCTCCCACGCCACAAATGAGAGACCGGGCCTTTTCTGATCTACATCGTGTGCCCCTATGTTTTCTACCGTAGAGATTGCACGTCCCATCAGCGCTTCCGTACCCGGCTCCCCCAGAGCCATGATAGGTATCGTGAAGGCTCTGGCGGGTTGAAAGCTTGTAATTTGTTTATTATAGCATCACAAAGACTCTAAAAGTGTTTTCATAGTATGTGGTATATTCATACAATTCAAGCTTCCCTCCTACATCTACAGGTACCCCACCTTTTAGGTACCAGCTTACTAAAAACCTCACCTTATTTAACTAGCTATTAAATAAAATAACTTTAAATCCCTTTTTTCAAGCCCCTATTAAAGTTTTTAAGATAATAGTAAC